>PITA01003262.1:0-80373 GCA_004023965.1 Spilogale gracilis
TTGTTCCCTTCTCTGGGACACTTTTCCCAACGCTTCAGTGGATCCATCTGTCCACACTTCCTGCCACCAGGACCATTCACCCATTCTTTCATGCAGCAGAATTTAGGAAGCGCCCGGTGGCCGCCGCCATGTTCACCCAGCCTCCCCATTTGGGGTTTCGCATTGGAGTGTTGTCTTCCTGAGCTTCTGGCTTGCTTTCGGGGGGCGGGGTCTGCGGGGCAGTTTCCGGTGTCTTCTACCTAGGCTGCGTCTCTCCGCCCCCTTGCTAGAGGCTGGTCTCCATGGTAACCAACTCATCAGGTTACAATTCTCTGGTACCAGAGCGTTGTTCTTTTGCGTCTTTTTTCAGCCGTTGAGGAAGTAAAGTCCGAGCAGGATGTCTGCGCCCAGACCTCCCTCTCAGAGCAAGCCTCTACACAAGGAGGGGCTCTTTCCAGCCTCCCGGTTGGCAGTCTGTCACAGCCAGGCTGGTGCAGAGGTTGTATTGATTTCTGCCCCCGCCCCCGCTTGTCGCTTCACTCCCGCACCTCAAAGCCACATCTCCTTTTGGATCGCGCGACCTTGTCTGTGCCCCGGGACCCACGGCCTCTCTGGTCCCACGCCAGTCTGTAAAATCGCCTTCCCTGGGGGTGTCTGCGCGGCCCACAGGGTGGAGAGAAACGGGAGAGAAAGGCAGCGGCGTAAAAATAGAATCCATGCCCGCCCCTCTCGCAGCAGCTGCGGGGGTGGCGGCGGCGGCGGCGGCAATGGCAGCGGCGCTGGCGCCAGCAGCGGAAAAAAAAATTTTAAATTTAAAAAGTCTCCTTGCCTTGCCGCGGGCTCCGCTGTGTTCCCTTTTCTGTCTCGCCCCGATTCAGGCCGTAATCTGCTGTTGTTCCTCACTCACAGAGCACTTTCGTTTTGGGGTATTTGTTTTCAATGGTTCAGCTCTGCGGGCTTCCTCCCCCACTCCCCTGTCTCTGGGGGCAAGCCTCCGGTCCCTCTTACTTGTTTCTACCTTTTTGCCGATGGTCCTTGTCTCCCATGGTGATCCAAAAGTGCGACATATCACATTTCAGGCTGATTTCATGGGTGTTCACGGTGGTCCTGTAGTGGGTTTTTTTGCTGGAATTCAGCTTTCTTCAGGGAACTCCCCGACATGCGGTCACCTGGCCTTCCGCCATCTTGAACTCTTATTCCTGGACTCTTAATTATATTCTATTAATCTGTCTACCCTTGTGCCAGTAACAGACTAGTTTGATTACTACAGCTTAAAAATTTTGAAATCAGAGATTATAAAACTATAAAACCTCCCAACTTTTTTTCTGTTTAAAGATTGTTTTGAATATTCTGAGTTCTTTACATTTCCTTTATAAAGTAATTTGGAGGGTGTGGGGGGGACTCCTGCTGGATTTTTAATGGAGACTGCATTGACTCAATTGATCAATGTGGGGAGACCTGCTATTTTATTAATATTGAGTCTTCTAATCCATGAACTTACATAATCATTTCTCCACTTACATAATCACATTAACTTATCTCAGCAATGTTTTATAGTTTTCTGTGGATACATTTTTACACTACTGTCATTAAATTTTTCTGAATTATTTTGTTCTTATACTTTTGAGTAGAATTCTTAATTTCATTCTCAGTTTATTGATTATATGGAGACATTCAATTAATTTTTGTATATTAATCTTACTGAACTCACTTATTAGTGAAGTAATAGATAAATTTGACCCCTAATTTTTTCAAATACAAAATCATGTCATCTGAGAATAAAAACAGTTTTACTTATTCTTTTCCAGTATTTTTCTTGACTGATTATGCTGGCACTTGCCTTTCATTTCCAATAACTCGTTCTGTACTTTGTTCTTTACCACATACAAATATTTTTAAGGACTAAAAAGTGATTATTATATAAAATACAAAAATATAACATTATAGTTAAATTTTGATTTACTAGTAAATTATTTTTTTAAATTCAACTTACAGTAAGTAAATATCAGATTTTTTAAGATATAGTCCATTTGAAATTAAATTTATGGGCTCAAACTTATGTGTGTATTTCAGAGATACAATGAACAGTGAAAATTTGCCTCCAATAATGCACAGTTTAGAAGTGCTTCATTTGGGCTACAATGGAATTTGTAATTTAATTCAGCTACAGCTTAACAGACTAAGAAATTTAAAATTCCTCTTTCTACAGGGTGAGTAACAGCACTGTCAATGTGTAAGTTTTTATTATTAAAAATTGATAATACTGCTTTAATAAGCAAGTATCAGGATCAACATTTATTTAAAATAGACTTATAAAAATATTTAGTAACCACAAGTGGGTTTTTCTTTTTCTTTCTTTTTTTTTTTTACAAGTGGGTTTTTCTTAATGTAAATGCCATATTCTAGGGCTACAGAATATTGTATTTCTAGCCTTAGAAAATGCAGTATTCTGGGGTTATATGGTTTTATATCATAATATACTTTTACATTATGTTCAATTAAAAAACCAATAGAAGGTAACAAGTCAGTAATTCACAAGTACCTATTAAATGCAGAATTGGGCTAAGTACTAAGAAATATACAGAAACTCTCTATTATTGTAGCTATATATAGTTGAGATCCTTGCTTTAAAGTAGTTTAAAATCTACCTGTGACGATATACTAAAAGAAAGATAAATTAGTTCTGAGTAATTCAAGAAAGATGAATTAGTTCTGATGTGTTACTAACTTAAGTACAGTAGAAGTTTAGAGAAAAGAGAAATTGAAACACTAGGACTTTTTGAACGACTGATAAAATTTAGATTGAGGGTGAGCATAACCAAGAGTTTTGCAAGTAGTGGGGAGGAGAAGAGTCACAAGAGCATAACTGCAGAGTCTGTCAGCCAACATATGAAAAGGGACGGACCTGATAAAAACAGAAGATGCAGTTCTCTGAGAGGGTTATAAAATCTCTAAACATGATCAGTTTGATATAGAGTGCTCACTTTGCAGTTGAAAATGGGTAGGAGTTGTAAATCTTCAGAAAAGTGGAATGGGGGAAAGCAGTTTGGAACATTAGTCTAACAATAATTATTTAAAGACATAAAGAAAGGTTAGAAGATCCAGCATTGAGACATGTTGGGAGATATATAGTTGATCTGACTATCTTTTTCTGAAAAACAGTCTTTTCTAGACCTTTTTAAAAAAAATTTAATGCATCTTTTTGCCTATCAAGGTGCTATGAGTTGCATCAAAAACACGAGAACAAGAAATTGAGCACAACAATTGCCGATCTTTTAAAAGATACAGTGACATACAAAAAAAGCAAAAACCTAACCCTGGAAAGTCTATTTAAATATAATAATGTAAAAAGGGAGTGTTTTCTCTTGCCATGGCTAGCATGGCAAATCAGAATGGAGCAGTCTTATGCAGGGAATGAGGCAGTCGACTCTGTCAATTATAGTTATCATTAGGCAAGGTATCTGTCTACAAGGATTATCTCATTCAACCTTCACAGCAACTCAACATGGTCAATAATTTTATATGCATTAAAAAAATTAAATCTCAGTAGGGTTAAACAATTTGCCTAATTTGCACCAGTGAATGGTGTGGTGCAGAGTCAAACACAGCTCTGTCTGACTTCAAAGCACATGTACTTTCTATACAACACAAATGACAAAATGTGTTTGGGCTAGAGTGGTGTCAGTGGGAAGGGCGAGTAAAAGGGTGATTGTAAACTGCATTTTATTTTTTCCTTAAATATTTTATTTATTTATTTGAGGGAGAGAGAGAGAGAGAGAGAGAGAAAGAGAGAGAAGGAGCACACAAGTGGGAATGGAGGGATAGTAGAGGGAGAGGGAGAAGAAGGCTCCCCACTGAGCAGGAAACCCAATGTGGGGCTGGATCCCAGGACCCTGGGATCATGACCTGAGCTGAAGGAAGACGCTTAACCAATGGAGCCACCCAGATGCCCCCCAAAATGCATTTTAAAAGAAGAAAATATTAAGACTTAGTGAATAATTAGACATATAAGGAGAGGACAATTAGTTCAAGATATTTTCATTATTTCATTAGGAGATTGGGCAGAAGGAGGTACTAAAGCTGGATAAAGTCACTGCTAATTTACAGTAGGGAACGATCAGTTTGTGCTGTGATAATTTGGAGAAAAAAAATGGAAACTTTTTCAAGTGATAGAACTAGACCACAGGTTAGGACTAGAAATGTGTATTTTGTAATTATACCAAAGGAGGTGACAGGTGAAGTCATAAGTGCTTACTTAGGAAATAAGCATAGAGAAACAATGAAAGCCAAAAGAGTTACGCAGCCCCATATACATATCCCACTATGCCCCTGACCCAGAATTAAGAAGGCTGGAGAAAAAGAACCAGTAAAGCAGTCATACAAGAAGTTTTAAAAGATGACCAAGAAATGCAAACTCTAAATGTCAGAAAAAGAAAGAATGAATGGCCTCAAAGTCAAATGATGGGAAGAACGAGACCTTTAAAAAAAATGTTGGATTTTTTCCAAGAAAACTGGATTTAACGAAAAGAAGACCACTGGTAACTGTCAGAGGATCAGATTTAGAAATGTGGGAAGAGCAAAACACAAAATGAAAACAATGTAGAGGGAAGTGCTTAGATAGGCAGTAAAGGTAACAGAGAGTGCACACTCAAGGAGCTTGTCCCTCGAAAAGAAGGTAAGAAGTCAGAAGGAGGCTAGTGAGGTTACAAACATATTTGGAAATTTATAAAGAGCTGAGTTAGGTTAAAGACTAAACAGGAAGAAATAATTCTGACATCAATCTAAAGGGGCAAGAAGGCAAAAGCTGTAGGAGAATACACCAATGTAAGCAGTGATGAGACCATGCCAGGGTCCAGGAGAGAGAGTGTATGACCCTATATTCCAGCTACTGTGTTAAAATAGCAAGAAGATGGGGAAAGTGGAACCTTTGGGGAAGGGCAGAGTGAGGCTGTAGGGAACAAGTTAGAATCTTAAGGATTAGGGGTCAAATTTATCTAAAATTTAACTAGTTAAGCAAGTGAGAGTTCTTCAAACAATGGTAAATGTTTCTAGTTAAAGAAATGTAGGGGTGACTGGTTGGCTCAGTCAGTCTGCCTTGGGCTTGGGTTACGGAGCCCCATGTGGGGCTCCCTGCCCAGTGGGGAGCCTGCTTCTCCCTCTCCTGCTCCCCCTGCTAGTGTGCTCTCTCTTTCTCTGTCAAATAAATAAAATCTTGAAAGAAAGAAAGATAGAAACAATCATAAGATTCCTGATATCACATTCAGCATAGTTGTTTTGGAGTTTTATTCCTTAAATATGTTTAATGAGTAGTAGAGTAGTGGCCAAAAATATGCTATGGCAGACATTATTTAGCACCTGAAACTATTATGTATGATTTTTATACCACTGGCTTTAAAATATTAAAAATGATAGTCTAAATACATAATTTCATGAAAGTAATATATTAACATAACAGACACTTTTCTCAGTCTGACTTGAAAAAACTTTTTCATTTACAAGCAAGGCACTGGTAAAGTTTCAAAGTCTGTGATTCATTTCTATGAGCAACTTTATTGAAGGTTGTGATGTTTAAACTTCTCCATAAGAATAGAACAAAATAAGGTAAATTTACTACAGTTCACCAATTTTTAGATATCTGCTTATTTTTTTAACATACCTGAAATCTGGCTGTGTATTAATTGATAACATGTCATAGTTTACCTAACCAATTATTTTTCTTTCTTAGAATACATAAAATACTGACATAGCTTAACAATTGTTGTAGTCTTAAATTCAACAAAATATGTTACATTTCAAGGACACAAATTTCAAGATCACAGGATCACACATTCAGTCATTTATTAGTTTGCTAGGGCTGCCATAATAAAGCACCACCAGCTGGATGGCTCAAACAACATATTTATTTCCTCACAGTTCTAGAGACTAGAAGGCCAAGATCAAGATGTCAGCAGGATTGGTTCTGAGGCCCTCTTTTTATGGTTTATTAGATGGCCTCTGTGTCTTCAGATGACCTTCCCTCTATATGTTATCTGTGTCCAAATTTCTTCTTATTAGGACAGTAGTTTTATTGGATTAGAGCTCACCCCAAAGACCTCAAATAACCATAGTTACCTCTTTAAAGACCCTCTGCCCAAATACAGACACATTCTGAGGTTCTAGGGTTAAGACATCAACATATGAATGGGGGGGCACAGTCACAATTCAGCCCATAACAAACAAGGAGGATAAATAGTCAGTGAAATACAGTACAGTATAGTAAAAGCAACACTGAGATTAAAACGTAAAGGTCTAGGTTAGGCCTGGTGTTGCCACTTTATCTTTGTGAAAGTCACTTAATACCTGACCCTCAGTTTTCTGATTAAAAATGATAATATTTTCCCTATCCTATCTTGAGACTCTAGTAGAAAACATATGTAAAAGCATTTTGCCACTCAAGGGTCCTCTTCTCATTAATTATCATTATCCTTAATACTTACAAAGCTATTAATTGCTACAGTAGAGAGAAATCATGTTATAAAGAGAGGTTTGAGAATGCAATATTTAATTCATTTTTAATTTTTTAATGTAGTTGTGCAAAAATATGTTGAGAAAGAACTAACAGCATAATTAAGGTATATTCTTCCAGCTTAAAATACAATTCATTTACATTAATAAATATTTAAATGTACCTCTTTAAATACTTATTAGAAAAATCAAATATACTTAGGAAGTATATCTTCTGCTTTTTTTTTTTAGATTTTATTTCTTTATTTGATAGAGAGAGAGAGAGAGCACAAGTAGGCAGAGTGGCAGGCAGAGGGAGAGGGAGAAGCCTCATCAGGGAGCCTGATGCGGGACTCTATCGGAGGACCCTAGGATCATGACCTGACCTGAAGGCAGCCACTTAACTGACTGAGCCACCCAGGCACCCCAGGAAGTGTATCTTCTGCATCACTTTTATACATCTACTTTTGTCAATACCAACAATTTAAGCACTCAATTACTGAACTGATAGATTGGGTCAATTATATACATTGTACACATCACATCTTGGTTTTTGAAACATAAAGGCGAAATTTACCAAATATTATTTGATGATAATGGTACCTTCCTATAAATACATTTCTATTTCTCCTTAGAAATATGTTCCTTTTAATATTTTACTGTTTAAAAATCATTTAATAAAGATTATTTAAGATAGGTAACCTTTTATTCAGAAAGTTTGGGCTCACCTGACATATCATGACTTGTGTTTCTCCAGGGAATGAAATCAGTCAAATTGAAGGGCTTGACAATTTAGCAGTCCTTCAGGAATTGGTGGTGGACCATAACCGCATCAGAGCATTTAATGATAGTGCCTTTGCCAAACCAAGCTCTCTGTTGGCACTTCACCTGGAGGAAAACAGACTACGAGAGCTGAGCAAATTACAACCTTTGGTAAAACTAGAGAAACTCTTCCTAGGATATAATAAAATCCAGGTAACATTATTTTGTTTGTTATGAGATTTACAAGGCTTAACTCCTCTAAACATAAAGGTTCCAAACACACCAATGAAAACCTCGCTAACATGTTAGCTTATTTATATTTCATGTAAATACTCTATGAAGCAGAGGCATATAAATAGTCTGTGATGCAAAGATGTCCACTCTGCTTTTAGACTTATTAACCCAACCAACCCACATGCATCCACCTGCTAAAAACAAGTTAGCTCTGAATGTTCTAACTCTTCTCAGCAGTCCTCTCAAAAGATCTCTCTTGTTCTGGACTGCTGTTTGTCCAAGATATTTTTGCATTTCAATCCCAGATTTCCTCTGGTCCTTTAAGCTTGGCATTTGTCCTTAATCTACCTGACATTTGAATCAGTTCCTGATAATGGACCCTGACTTGGCTTTAATATTCCATCTCTTCCCATGGAAGACTTCCCTTACATGGGGTCCTGCTTTAGTTTTATCTGCTCAGAGTTCAACCTATTTCCATTAGGTACTGCCCCAACTGAGCCTGCCCAGGCTCTCTCCTGATAGTACTCAGATAAGAGGGTTGAAGGTATATATAATCTTACACAGCCCTAACATTTCTCTGTGTTTTGGTGATGATCTCTTAGCTCTCCTCTTACCAATTCCACTACTTCTCCCCATACCTCTAAACAATCTCAAAGACAAAATGAAATGTGGACTTCCATCCAAGAGCAGGGACCAATTATATCTTGTCCACATCTGTATCAGAATATATCAAAGTGGGGGCACCTGGGTGGCTCAGTTGGTTAAGCGACTGCCTTCGGCTCAGGTCATGATCCCGGAGGCCTGGGTTCGAGCCCTGCATAGCGTTCCCTGCTTGGTGGGAAGCCTGCTTCTACCTCTCTCACTCTCCCTGCTTGTGTTCCATCTCACAAAATTGATGAAAATTTGCCAAATTTAGCCATTACAGAGTAAATCCAATTGTGAAAACTCCATTGTGGAAAAAAAATAAAATATCTTATATTAAAAATGGGAAGTCATCAGCCTTCTTCCCCAATTATGAACATATTTGTTTTCTTTTTTTTTTATAAAATTATTTATTTATTTATTTGACACACAGAGAGAGATCACAAGTAGGCAGAGAGGCAGGCAGAGAGAGAGGAAGAAGCAGACTCCCCGCTGAGCAGAGAGCCCCATGCGGGCCTTGATCCCAGGACCCTGAGATCATGACCTGAGCTGAAGGCAGAGGCTCTAACCCACTGAGCCACCCAAGCACCCAACATATTTGTTTTCTTGATGTCTCTTAATACCAGCATTATCTTTTACAAATTAAACACTTGGTTTCTCATATTAACATCTTCCATGAGAAATACGTTATTAGAAATACTTCACCAGTGAACACTGCCAAACTCCACTTAATTTGAGAAAATAATTAAGAAAAGACTTTTTACATTTTTATGCTTTCCAGTCAGGCTTTGATTCCACAGATAGGAATTACCTATAGGTCAAATGCATCAAATTGCTATAGATAATTGACTGTCAGAGCTTTTCCAAAGTCCTCCTTTATGACACTTCTAAGATCAAAATTGTGAAGATCAGCCATTTTAATCAAATTCCACTTCCAAATGGTCTCAAATATATCTAAGTTTTTTTATACTTGCTAGCTGAATTGGCTATTTTTATATGTCATTCCAAATAAGAATAGAAGCATATTATAACGACTTTATTTTATTACTATAAACTAGCAACAAACTAAAGTTGAGCTTGTCACCTAAATTTTGTCAGAAATAGAATTATTTATGGGCTCCTGGGTGGCTCAGTGGGTTAATGCCTCTGCCTTCAGCTCAGGTCATGATCTCAGGGTCCTGGGATCAAGGCCCACATTAGGCTCTCTGCTCAGCAGGGAGCCTGCTTCCTCCTCTCTCTCTGCCTGCCTCTCTGCCTACTTGTGATCTCTCTCTGTGTGTCAAATAAATAAATAAAATCTTTTAAAAAAAGATTAAAAAAAGAAATAGCATTATTTAAATAATTTTGAAAAAATTAAAATGTATTGGCAAACTTTCGTTCATGTTAAATCGGTAATAACAATAACCCATCAAGTAATGAAGACAAGTCATTCAACTAGAAAAATAGTTTTTCCACTATATATACTCTTAGAAAATATATCAGGGGGCGCCTGAGTGGCTTAGTAGGTTAAGCGACTGCCTTCAGCTCAGGTCATGATCCCGAAGACCCGGGATCGAGCCCCATATTGGGCTCCCTGCTCAGCGGGAAGCCTGCTTCTCCCTCTCTCACTCACCCTGCTTGTGTTCCCTCTCTGGCTATGTTTCTCTCTGTCTAAAGAATAAATAAAAATCTTTAAAAAAAAAAAAAGAAAATATATCAGGATGTATTCCACTTAATATCACATATTCCTTTATGGCTAAGGTTGTGTTTAAAATTAGACTAGGAATACTTGGATGGCTTAGTCATTAAGCATCTGCCTTCAGCTCAGGTCATGATCCCAGGGTCCTGGGCCCACGTATGGCTCCCTGCTCAGCAGGAAGCCTGCTTCTCTCTCTCCCACTCCCCCTGCTTGTATTCCCTCTCTTGCTGTGTCTCTATCAAATAAGTAAATAAAATATTTTATATATATTATATATATATATATGTAATTATATATATAATTATTTAGACTGGATTTACCATCTTTTCCACACTTCTGGGTCAATTCTCTGGAGAATTAACCAAACATAAAATCAGCCTTAGACCATAACTTTACTGAGAAGAAATTTAGTCTTTTCTTACAAGTGCTTCTATATGGCCTATTTCCCTTGTTAGAATATCATCTTTACCAATCATGCATTTGGAATCAATAGTATATAGATTTGTCCTTAATCTACAACACAGAATTTGTCACTCATGCTCACTTTGGAGAATTCAGTTATCATTTAGCTGTAATCCAACCCTTATATATGATTACTTCAAATAAGTATATATTTAAAAATATTGGACCTAAGCAAACAGTAATTTATTGATTAACTTTTGAATAGGATATGGCAGAACTGGAAAAACTTGATGGTATCTCTTCTCTCAGAGAGCTTACAGTTTATGGCAATCCAGTGAGTATGTTACTTTTCTAATTTATCAGTAAATTTACTTATAGTTGTATGTAATCAATTTTTATGTGTGAGACTTTATGTTTCCATATGTATGGACACTTATACAAGCACAGTTTATTGCTTACTGTCCTCTTCCAACTGATGAAAATATATAAGAGGATCTGTTTCAGGCTTCTACATTATATTTATTAGACTATTGTCAATCCCTGTACCAATATTATCCTGGTTAATTATTAAAGTTTTATATTAAGCCTTGGTGTCTGGTAAAGAAAGCACCTCCAATTTTCCTTCCCTTCCTCCTCCTCTTTTTCTCTCTTCACTGTCTCAGCTGTTCTTGGCCCTTTACACCTGCTATGAGTTTTCGGAAATAGCTTTTGAAGTTATGTGACAGTCTTGCTGACATTTTATTTGGAATTGCATGGAATATATAAATCTGGGGAGAAAACTGCTGTTTTTCCTGGTGGAGGCTTTGGAGGGATCAAATAAGCAGCACCTTATTTACCTAACATCTGAACAAATTGACAGATGTGGTAGTGGCAGATGGAGAGGTGAAAATGTTTTGCTTAGCTTTATGAGAAAGCAAAATAGGCCTGTTAACGGATTCCAGAAATAGGCAGTCATGATCACCCAGTAACAGGAAATACTTAACTGAATTCTTTTCACATAGGAGGAGAGCTTCTGCTGGAGGAAGAGAGGGCATTCTGTAGCAATACATTCCTTCCCAAGACAGGAAAGCCAGGAGCTAAACAGGCTTGGTTTAATCTTCCCAAGTTTATCAATTAAGTCAATTTGCTCTTATTAGAGGAGTAGAGGGGTTGAGATAGCCCAGTAGTGCCACATCAGAGAGCTATTGCCACCAAGAAAGACATAACAATAAGCAGTCTCCCCTAATATTTGTAGTATTCGGGTTTCCCATTTATAAGGGTGAATACCCATCCCTACATGTATTTTATGTTCTTCAATAAAATTTATAGTTTTCTCTCAAAGGTTTTAATAATTGTTTGATTTATTCCATTGTTTTAATAGCTATTTTGAACAATATCTGTTTACATAGTTTCTGTTTGTTGCTGAAGTATAGCAATTCTGATTTTTGCATATTACTCTTTCTCTATGAACTTTGCTGAACTCTCTTTTAGTTCTAATGGATTATAATTTTTATTGGATTTTCTCTGTAGACTATCATATTATCTGTAATAATGACTTATTTCTATCCAACCCTTACGTTTTTTATTTCTTTTACTTTTCTTCGTGTGTTGACTAGGACCTCTACTAAAGTGTTGAATAGAAGCACTGATAGTAGGTAACTTACTTCAAAAAACACTTCTAAATGGTCACTATTAAATATGAGCTTGCTATAGGGTATGCGTAGATAACCTTCAACATTTTAAGGAAGTTCCTTTCTAATTCAGTTTACTACCTGTTTTTATCATGAATAGTCATTGAATTTGACTAATTGGCAATGCAGTTTTCTTTTTAACCTGCTCTAGTGTTAAACCATCATTAATCCTGGGTTGAATACTATTTAGCCATGTTTTACACTTTGCTGAATTCAGTTTGCTAAGATTTCATGTAATATATCTGTATTTATGGAAATAAGTAAAAATTATCCTATAATTATCTTCTATGCTATTCTTTTAAGTTCATCAAGGCTGTTCTTACCTCATAAAATTAGCTGGGAGCTCTCTCCTGTTAGTCTATGAATTAGCTTATATAGGAAAAAAACTCATGTGTTCCTTGAAGGATAATTACATCTTATTTCAAAAGATCTTTTTAAAAAATTTATTTGAGAGAGAGAGAGAGTGCACAAGCAGGAGGGATAGGTAGAGGAAGAAGCAGACCCCCCACTGAGCAGGAGCCAGTGCAGGACTTCATCCCAGGACCCTGGGATCATGACCTGAACGGGAGGCAGCTGCTTAACCCACTGAGGCACTCAGGCACCCAGATAATCAGATCTTATCTCTAAAACAATCTGGGCTCAATATACTTTGAAATTAAATTTTAAATTAGATTTACTTATTCATATTATTTAATGGCTATAAATCTAATCATGTTTTCTATTTCTTCAAAAGTCAGTATTGACAAGTTATATTTTCCTAAGAATTTGTCCTTTTTATATGTTTTTATATAAATTTAAAATTTGTATGTATTATGTATACTATCTGTATATATATAAATACTATACTTATATATGTGTATTACTATCATAATACTCTCATGAATTTTTTAAAATCTCCATTATATGTGTGTTTTGTCATCTTTTTTATACCTAAATTTGTTGATTTTTGTTTTTTCTCTTTTATGCTTGATAAGTCTTACTAAAGGTTTGTCTAATGTATTAATCTCTTCAAATAACTATATTTAGGTTTTATCAAGTGGTTAATTTATTTGGTTTCTTTTTCAATAATTCCCACTCTTTATTATTTCCTTCTTTTAGTTTCTTGGAATTTACTTTTTTTGGCATTTTTAACATTATCTATTAAACTATTTTTAGTATAATATTGATTCTGTGGTTTTGCTTTCACTTATTTTTTATTTAAATTCCAGTTCATTTACAGTATAATATTAGTTTCAGGCATACAAGGTAGTGATTCAGCACTTCCATGTATCATCTGATGCTCATTACAAGTGTACTCCTTTATCCCATTGCCTATTTAACCCACCCCCACACCCTCTTCCCTTCTGGTAATAACCATCAGTTTGTTCTCTGTAGTTAAGAATCTATTTCTTGGTTTGCTTCTCTCTCTCTCCCTTGTTTTTCCCCTGCTTAGTTTTGTTTCTTAAATTCCACATATGAGTAAAATCATATGGTATTTGTCTTTCTTTGACTGACTTATTTCACTTTGCATTATACTGTCTAGCTCTATCCATGTCATTGCAAATGACACTGCAAGATTTCTCTTTTTTATGACCGAGCAATATTACATTGTATATATCTATATGTATATGTAGATAGATAGATAGATACACACATACATACATCACATCTTCTTTATCCATCCATCAATCAGTGGACACGGGCTGTTTCCATAATTTGACTATTGTACATAATGCTGCTATAAACATTAGGGTGCATGTATGCCTCTGATTTAGTGCTTTTGTATTCTATAGGTAAATACCTACTATTTAGGGTAGTTCTATTTTTAACTTTTTGAGGAACTGTTTTCTAGAGTGGCTGTACCAGTTTGCATTCCCACCCACAGTGCAAGAGGATTCTCTTTTCTCCCCATCCTTGCCAACCCTTGTTGTTTCTTATGTTGTTGATTTTAGCCATTCTGACAGATGTGTGGTGATATCTCATTGTGGTTTTGATTTGCATTTCCCTGATAAAAAGTCGTTTTGAGCATCTTTTCATGTGTCTGCTAGCCATCTATATATCTTCTTTGGAAAAATGTCTATTTGTGTCTTTTGTCCTCTTTTAATTGGATTACTCACTTTTTGGGTGTTGAGTTTTGTAAGTTCTTTATAAGTTTTGGATACTAATCCTTTATTAGGTATGTCATTTGCAAATATCTTCTCCCATTCAGTAGGTTGTCTTTTAGTTTGTTGGTTGTTTCCTTTTCTGTGCAGAAGCTTTTCCTTTTTCTTTTTTTTTAAAGATTTTATTTATTTGACAGAGAGAAACACAGCCAGAGAGGGAACACAAGCAGGGGGAGTGAGAGAGGGAGAAGCAGGCTTCCCACCGAGTGGGGAGCCCGATGTGGGGCTCAATCCCAGGACTCTGGGATCATGACCTGAGCCGAAGGCAGTTGTTTAACAAACTGAGCCACCGAGGCGCCCCGAAGCTTTTCATTTTAATGTAGTCCCAATAGTTTATTTTGCTTTTCTTTTCCCTTGCCTCAGGAAACCTATCTAGAAAGAAGTTGCTATGGCCTATGTCAAAGAAGTCACTGCCCTGTATTCTCTTCTAGGATGACACTTATTGTTCGAGCTCTCATATTTAGGTTTTTAATCCATTTTGAATTTATTTTTGTGTATTGTGTAAGAAAGTGGTTTTCATTCTTTTGCATGTAGTTGTCCAGTTTTCCCAACACCATTTATTGAAGAGACTGTCTTTTTTCCCATTGGTTATTCTTTCCTGGTTTTTTTGAAGATTAATTGACCATATAACTGTAGGTTCATTTCTGGGTTTTCTATTATGTTCCATTAATCTATGTGTCTGTTTTTGTGCCAGTACCATACTGTTTTTGATGACTACAGCTTTGTAATAAAACTTGAAGTCCAAAATTGTAATGCTTCCAGCTCTGCTTTTCTTTTTCAAGATTGCTTTGTCTATTCAGGGTCTTTTGTGCTTCTGCACAAATTTTAGAATTGTTTGTTCTATCAGTGAAAAATGCTCTTGGTATTTTGATAGGGATTACATGAAATGTATATATTGCTTTGGGTACTATAGACATTTTAAGAGACAAAGAAGGGCACTGTGTAATAATAAAGGGGACAATCTAACAAGAAGATATAACAACTGTAAATATTTATGTGCCCAACATAAGAAGAACCAAGTACCTAAAATAATTAGAAACAAACATAAAGGAACTAATTGGTAACAGTACAGTAATAGTAGGGGATATGACACCTCACTTACATCAATGGACAGATCATCTAAAGAGAAAATTAATAAGGAAACAATGGCTTTGAATGATACACTTGACCAGATGGACTTCACAGATATATACGGACCATTCTATCCTAATACAACAGAACACACCTTCTTCTCGAGTGCACATGGAACATTCTCTAAAATTGCATACTGGGTCATAAATTGAGTCTCAACCACTATCAAAAGATTAGGATCATTTCCTGTATATTTTTGGACCAAAGTGCTTTGAAACTGGAACTCAGTCACTAGAGGAAATTTGGAAGGAACTCAAATACTTACAGGTTAAAGGGCATCCTACCAAATAATGAATGGGTCAACCAGGAAATTAAGAAGAATTTTTAAAAATCATGGAAACAAATGAAAATGAAAACACAACTGGAATGCAGCAAAGGTGGTCTTAAGAGGGAAGTACATAGCAATACAAGCTTTTCTCAAGAAGTGAGAAAAGTCTCAAATACACAACCTAACCATACACCTAGAGTAGCTGGAGAAAGAATAACAAATAAAGCCTAAACCAAGCAGGAGACAAGAAATAATAAATATTAGAGCAGAAATCAATGAAATAGAAACCAAAAGAACAGTAGATGAAGCTGGTTCTTTGAAAGAATTAGTAAGATCGATAACACCCTATCCAGAATTATCAAAAAGAAAAGGGAAAGGACCCAAATTAATAAAATCATGAATGAAAGAGGAGGGATCAAAACCAACACTGAAGAAATACAAACAATTATAAGAATATACTATGAGCAATATATACCAACAAATTAGGCAATCTGGAAGAAATAGATACATTCCTCGAGATATATGAAACTGAAACAGGAAGAAACAGAAAACCTGAACAGACCCATGACCAACAAGGAAACTGAAATAGTCATCAAAAATCTCCCAACACACAAGAGTTCAGGGCTTCACAGGGGAATTCTACCAAACATTTAAAGAATTAATACCTATTCTTCTGAAGCTGTTTCAAAAAATAGAAATGGAAGGAAAACTTCCAAACTTATTCTATGAAGTAAGCATTATCTTGATCCCAAAACCAGACAAAACCCACCAAAAAGAATTACAGACCAATATCCCTGATGAGCATGGATGCTGAAATTCTCAAAAGATACTACTCTAATAGGATCTACAGTACATTAAAAGGACCACAACCAAGTGGGATTTATTCCTGGGCTACAGGGGCAGTTGAACATTGACCAATCAATCAGTGTGATACAGCACATTCATAAAAGAAAGGACAAGAACCATACAGTCCTCTCAGTTGATGCAGAAAAAGTATTTGACAAAATACAACATCCTTTCTTGATTAAAACTCTCCATAGTGTAGGGGTAAAGTGAACATACCTGAAATCATAAAAGCCATCTATGAAAAGCTCACAGCAAATATGATTTTCAATGGGGATAAACTGAAAGCTTTTCCCCTAAGGTCAGGAACACAACCGGCATGCCCACTCTCACCACTGTTTTTTCAACATAGTACTAGAAGCCCTAGCCTCAGCAATCAGACAACAAAAAGAAATAAAAGGCATCAAGTTGGCAAAGAAGTCAATCTCTCCCTCTTTGCAGATGACATGATACTTTATGTGGAAAATCCAAAAGACTCCACCCCAAAATTTGGTAGAACTCACACAAGAATTCAGCAGTCTCAGAATATAAAATCAATGCACAAAAATCAGTTACACTTCTATACACTAACAATGAGATAGAAGAAAGAGCAATTAAAGAACTGATCCCATTTTCAATTGTACCAAAAACCGTAAGATACCTAGTAATAAACCTAACCAAAGAGGTAAAGGCTTATACTCTAAAAACTACAGAACACTTATGAAAGAAATTAAGAAAAGCTCTATGTTCAGGGATTGGAAGAATAAACATTGTTAAAATGCCTATGCTACCCTACAGCAATCTACACAATGCAGTCCCTATCAAAATACCATCAACATTTTTCACAGAGCTGGAATAAATAATCCTAAAAATTTGTATAGAACCAGAAAAGACCCTGAATAGCCAGAGGAATGTTAAAAAAGAAAACCAAACCTGGTGGCATCACAGTGCCAGACTTAAGCTCTATTACAAAGCCATGACCATCAAGATAGTATGGCACAAAAACAGACACGTAGATCAGTGGAACAAAATAGAGAACCCAGATATGGACCCTCAACTCTATGGTCAACTAATCTTTGATAAAGCAGGAAAGAATATCCAATGGAAAATGGACAGTCTCTTCAACAAATGGTACTGGGAAAATAGGACAGCTATGTGCAGAAGGATGACACTGGACCATTTCCTTTCATCATACACAAAGATAAACTCAAAATGGATGAAAGACCTAAATGTGAGACAGTAGTCCATCCAAATCCTAGAGGAGAACACGGGCAGCAACCTCTGTGACCTCGGCCGTACAAACTTCTTGCTAGACATGTCCCCAAAGGCAAGGGAAACAAAAGCATAAATGAACTATTGGGATTTCATCAAGATAAAAAGCTTCTGCTTTTTACCTACACAATTGGAGAAGATAACTGCAAATGACATATCAGATAAGGCGCTAGTATCCAAAAACCATAAAGAACTTATCAAACTCGGGGCACCTGGGTGGCTCAGTCAATTAGGCATCTGCCTTTGGCTCTGGTCAAGATCCTGGAGTCCCCGGATCGGACCCCTTGTTGGGCTCCCTGCTTCTCCCTCTCTCATTCCCCCTGCTTATGTTCCCTCTCTAACTGTGTTTCTGTCAAATAAATAAATAAAATCTTAAAAAAAAAAAAGAACTTATCAAACTCAACACCCAAAAAAACAAAGAATCTAGTCAAGAAATGGACAAAAAATAAGAAGAGACATTTCTTCAACGAAGACATACAAATAGCCAGAAGATACATGAAAATATGTTCCACATTCCTTGGTATCAGGGAACAAATCAAAACCATGAGATATCACCTCACACTGGTCAGAATGGCTAACATTAACAAGATAGGAAACAGCAAATGTTGGTGAGGATGTGGAGAAGGGAGAACCCTTTTACATTGCTGGTGGGAATGCAAGCTGTTGCAGTCACTCTAGAAAATAGTATGGAGGTTCTTCAAGACATTAAAAATATAGCTACCCTGACCTAGCAATTGTACTACTAGATATTTACCCCAAAGATACAAATGTAGTGATCTGAAGGGGTACCTGCACCCCAATGTTTATAGCAGCAATGTCCACAAGAGCCAAAGTGTGGAAAGAGCTGAGATGTCCATCAACAGATGAATGGATAAAGAAGAAGTAGTGTGTGTGTAATATTCCATTGTGTATATATACACAATGGAGTATTACTCATCTATCAGAAAGGATGAAATCTTACCATTTACATCAACATGGATGGTACTGGAGGGTATTATGCTGAGTGAGGTAAGTATATCAGAGGGAATCAATTATCTTATGGTTTCACTCATGAGAAATATAATAAACAGTGCATAGGATCATAGGGGAAGGGAGGGAAAACACAATGGGAAGAAATCAGAGAAGGAGAAAAACCATAAGAGACTCTTAACTATGGGAAAGAAACCGAGGGCTGCTGGAGAGGAGGTCGGTGGGGGATGGGTTAACTGGGTGACAGGTATTAAAGAGGACACATGATGTGATGAGCACTGGGTATATATGCAATTGATGAATTACTGAGCTCTACCTCTGCAAGTAATGATATACTGTATGTTGGCTAGTTGAATTTAAATTAAAAAGTCGTAATAAAAAATTAAATTTAAAAAGTTCAAATCTTCATTTAGTATAATAGGGAATTGAGAAAACTTTCAAAAGGGGAGCTCATATTTGTATTGTCTATTATAACGAATTAGCTATTATCTCTCATTTTTACTACCTGTGTTAAATTTCCTTCTCTATAAAAGTTAATGTTTGAAATAAAAGTTTTTTAAAATAATAAATTGTTATTTGTAACTTTATTCAGATTTGCAGAAAAACATTACATCGCCACGTGCTCATATTTCGGCTGCCTAACTTACAGATGTTAGATGGAATTCCTGTGAATTCAGATGATAGAGCTAAAGCTGAATTTCAGTTCTCTGAACTCCAAGCAAAGAAAACTTCAGTAATACTTCTACTATTTATACTTTTCCTCTTAAAATATATAATTATTAGTAAATCCAAACCAATTTACTAGGTAAATCTGGGCTCTAATGTTTTTGTAGATTATTTTAATATCTATTTCAGTGATTACTACCAAAAGCGATTACCTTGATCCGGTGAATAGAGAACATCTACACACACAAATTCCAAGGAAGCTCCTTTTTCCAGTAATGTGATTTGGCATAAATAAAATTACTTAAAAATCTGTGTGCCTCTTGCTCAATATGTGAGATAATGCTAGAGGGTAAGAATCTATAACATATCACTTCTATAAAACAAAACTAACAAACTCGTTCAGTTTAGTTCTGACCTCAACTCTCCAGACTATGTAGTTCATCTAACAAGGGAGATGTGAGCTTTTCTTTTTTTTTTTTTAAAGATTTTATTTATTTATTTGACAGAGAGAGAAAGTTCACAAATAGGCAGAGAGGGAGACAGAGAAAGAGGGAGAAGGAGGCTCCCCGCCAAGCAGAGAGCCCAATGTGGGACTCGATCCCAGGACCCTGAAATCACAACCCGAGCCGAAGGCAGAGGATCAACCCTCTGAGCCACCCAAGCGCCCCATGAGCTTCTTTTCTTTTTGGCCAGAAACATTGCACCTTTTACCTACAAACTTTAAAAAGGTATCTGACCATGACATGAAAGAGATAAGTGACAGAAGCCACAAAAGCATATCACTGGGAAATTCTGTCCCTGACCACAAGGATTCTTCATGACCATACTCCATGAAGATGAAACACAGAAAAGCTATGGTTTTCTAGAACAAAGAAGTAACCTTATTAGAGCTGTGCCTTTGCAAGGTTTGAGAAAAAAGAGGCTGGAAGCAGGGAAACCATTTAAGATGCTTTTAAAATAATCCAAGAGGGAGATTATGAAGACCTAACCTAGGGTGGGGCAGTAAGAAGATAAGTGAACCTCCAATATAAGTGAAAGCCAGAGAGCAAGGACATTTGTGAACAAATATTACTTTCAAAATGTGTATTGTAGAGAAAAGAGGTAAGACTACTACTGTGGATGCTTTCACTTAACTCAGTGGATTACCCAACACTCTCCATCCCTTCTATAAAACAAACTGATTCCCGAAGCACACTGGATGTTTGATACTATATATACTCAAATTTTAACTGATGAGTATTTCACTAAAGAGTTTGCTTCTTGGCTATTCTTTTCTATTTTTCATATAGTAAATTTGGATTTTTCCCATTACTATACTATGATATGATAATGTGTCTTGAGTGAATCTAGACACGTATTCTTGCCTTTTGAATCAGTGCCTTATATAAGAACTTAATTTTTTTTTACTTATTCTATATGTAAGCAATTTATTAAAATATTTTTTTATTCATCTATACAGGGCTAATAAAGGGGGATATTTTGAAGTTTTTATTTTAGAGAAACCTATTTTAGGATTTTAAGATGCTTATTTTCATGGCTAGAACAAAACTAAGCCATTATTTCTTTTAGCTATTCAGGAGACACAAAAACAGAATCCTTTTCAAGTTTATCAGTTCAGTCTAATTTATTTTTCTTTCAATTACTACTGTTCTTTCTTTTTTTTTTAACAGCAAGTAAAGAGGGAATAAATGAACTCTAAAGTTGTCCTTTAAACCAGAACATTTTGGTTTCTGAAGAAAATTGGACAACATTCTAGATTAGTAATGGGAAGAAACTCCTACAAAGGAATTAGGGAATTTGGGACTGTCCAGCTTTAGTAAAAGGCCCAATACTTTAGTGCTCATTAAAAAGCTGCATTCTTGGTGACACTTATTCAAACAGGGAAATCGGTCATTTTACACAAATGGCAAAAGCTTCTATATCTAAGTTGAATCATATATTCCAAAGTTGGTATATTCATATTTTTAAAAGTATAAACAAGGTCAGCCTTAATGAAGACAGAGCAAGCATAAAATTCTAGGGAAACCAAGAGTCTCCAACCTAAAATACTTCCCTCCTCTGTTTGCTGATTCCTGTCATTCTTTAAAAAGTCTCTTAATCCTCAACTAACTTAAAATGTAAACACTATTTAGAGAGTTAGCACAGTCATTAAAAGTGATTGTTATAAGATGCTTTCCTTAGTCCCCATTTATTTACCTGTTTGTTTCTGAAAAACTAATTAACGGTAAGGTACTTGATGAGGTAATGTGAGGAGTATAAAATGGGGAAGGTATAATTCTCACCATCTAGAAACTCCTGCTCAGTAAAAAAGAAACAAAGGGGGAAAGCTTCATTCTCATTTTCTGCACTTACCTTGTTAAGACCCTTCAGAAAGGGAGAGGTGCCATCACGCTAGTGATTAGTAGGATGCAGTCAGAAAAGACGAAACGTAAGGTTCTGAGGGAGGTTAAGGGTTCAAAAGATTTTCCCAGTTTAGGCATATAACTCCTGACCTAAAGAATTTTAAGTTGATTATCAAATGGGGCTTGTGGAAAGAACTAAATCTAACTGATCTGAGTTTTGAAGGTGAGGTGTTCTTAACTGTTTTTCTTTTATTTTGTAGTGCATTCCTATTACCAGTTCTCCTATGGATGGTGGATCATTTGGCCAAGTGAAAGCTCCTCCCATAAAGATAACAAATGTAATTCTGCCTGGTGCATTTAACAATTACCTGGGATCTGACTTCACTTTAACTCCTGAAGTTGAAGGTATTTTGACAGAGTTTCAAAGCAAATGTAAAAGCAAACAAACAAAACACTTCGTTTGAAACCAAAAATATCACTTGGCCTTATAATATTACTTTTAAAATTGCATTTTTAAATTTACATTTCCTAAAATGGAATGCTTGTTCAAGTTTCTTTTTTTATTAGAGTTAAAAGTGTAATGTTATTTAGATGTTACCTGTACATAATCTATAGTAAGATAAACAGATAAAAATTGTTTAACAGGAGATGTGTTTTTTTTTTTTAATACCACTTTAAATTCAGTTTACAACAGCAATGGTACTACTTCAAGGTAACAGATACTCTGACTTATAAAACAAAAATTACTTGCTTCTCTGGGTGATAGTTCCCATGAGTCTTTAATGGGTCAAAATGTGTCATGTATTCCAGCTGCAAATTAATACAAAACTTTCACAACCTAGCCACTTGATGCTCAGAAAAGATTTTTATTCTAAAAATTTTTTTATTCTAAAAATTACTGAAATGAAAATGTTAATTTCATTAATAATGGAAGTATGGGGTTAACAATGGAAAACCAAACACATTATGTTTGTGTAGCTAATGTGTGGTACCAAGTAACCTTCTCACCCCTCTGCCTAATTTATGATACAAGAAAAAAAGCTTGTAAGAAATTAATCTAAAATACACATGGGGTGGAGGGGGGAACTGAGGGCAATTTAAAATAATCTTACAATATATCACTACTACCTTAAAATGTAAAATCTATAGATATGAAATATGCTTTTAAATGTTTTTCTCCATTCGTTTTGGTAAATAATTTTTGAAAATGAAAATTCAAAATTCAAAATATTCACTTTTTCCTTTTCATGTAATAGCACATTAGAAAAAGTCTGGATTTAATTTTAGAATAAATCAGATTTGCTGAGAAAAATACTGCAAAAATTATCTAAGTTGAATTTTAGTCCTTTTCCAATCATTTAAAAGCTATGCAACACATTAGGGCAAAAGCTTCCACCTTAGAAAATCAAGTGGAAAATAAGTTGATTAAACCACAGGAAGAAAACAGATAATTAATAGGCTTAAAAATATTTATGAATAAAATAACAGTAATTTTATTGTAATAAGATATAAATAGAAGAAATCCTGACATGGATAGTAGCTTTATGTGTTCTCTTTATCCTGAGAACAGAAGGAACATAAAAACAAAGGAGTGTTACCAAATAGAAGTTCTAGAATTATATGAGTAATTCCAAATTGAAAAGTAACAATAAAAACAAAATACTGTAATAAAAATAAAATCAGACTACAAATGGTAAAAGTCCCAGGAATAATGCTAACACATTAGCTGAAATGCTGAAAAGAAATTTATGCTGAAAAGAAAAGGGAGAGAAATCAAAGAAAGAAATGTAAAAGCCTTTTAATAACTACCACTTATATTCAATAAAATTATGGTGACTACCTCCAAGAAACGGAAACTTGAGAAGCATGTGCCCAAACAGTACAGTTGAAAAGACTCAGATAACCTGATAGAAGAAGCATGGTAAGAGGATACAGACATTAGGCTTTCAGAGTTTCAAAATCTATGTGACTAAAATCCAGTGATGGGCTTTATCCGATGACCTCCCACAAGCCAAATCAATATCCACCAGAGGACATATGGACATAGTTTAGGGGCACCGCTGCTGAAGTCCTCAGGAAGACTCATTAACAAAAATCCATTGGTCGTGGTCCTGTTTAGATGACTACCATGAACCAGACAACTGTCTTGTCATCATGACTGAGAGTCACAAATAACTGCCATCTACTTGAGATGCTTCACGTAGGTAAGAATTCCCTAGTAAGCAAAATGTCATAGTATATTTGTGAAGTCGTATATATAATTGAAACCTGGGGGCATTTATTGATTCTGAACAAGCAGTTACCCTTCAACCAAAAATTACAAGAGCAAAGTTGCCATCCCTGACATTTGTTCAAGTTTCATGTGGTCATTCTGAATTTAGAGTCAGAATAGTATTTTGGGGTTTTGTTGAACCACTGATAGGTTGTACATAATGTGAACTTTGTGATACTTGCACAATCTTTTCTTGAATTATTTATTTTCAAAGCTTTTGTTTCATTTTATGTATTTCATAGCATATGAAACCAATTCATTAGCATGTCTTCCTAAAAGTATAAAGTCAAAGGTTTAAAAATATCTGTGACAACAGATTCTTGGGGTACAAAGAGAAGATCAGACTTTATCCTTAAAACCACAAATAAACCATGAAGCTAATACTAAAGAAGAGTTTCGAGAGATAAAGCTCTATAGCAGCAAGTATATTAAAAGGACATGGCATGGAAATGATTCCTTCTCTGATATACATTTTAATTCAGGCTTAGATTAAATGTTTTCCCATATTCCAGATCTTCACTGGCTATCTTTTTGGTAAAACTGTGGATAGCTACTCCTTTAAGGACTCACATCTTCCATTCCTTATAACATCCCAATTTGCATGGGACTACTGTTGGAAATAAAATTGAATATCACCTAGGGAGGGAAACAAAACAACAGAGACTTTGGACACAGAAACAAACTGAGGGACTTGGAGGGAGGGGGGTGGAGGGATGGGAGAGCCTGGTGGTGGGTACTGGGGACACCTAAAGCGTGGAGCACTGGGTGTGGGGAATGGGGAATGAATCT
This sequence comes from Spilogale gracilis, assembly GCA_004023965.1. Lineage (NCBI taxonomy): Eukaryota > Metazoa > Chordata > Mammalia > Carnivora > Mephitidae > Spilogale > Spilogale gracilis. Next base: position 24,523 of record PITA01003262.1, read on the forward strand.
TGGAACACTGGAAAAAAAAAATTTTAGTAACAATAAAAAAAAAAAAAGAAGGTTTGAGACCATGAAAACCCTATCAAAAGTAAGGATATTCATAAGTATAGAAAGAGATTTGGTTTTAGAGTTGCTCTAAAACTGTAATACAGACTACAGGGGAAGTAACACTGTTACCTACTCACATATTTTTCCTCTAAAATAATTAAAGTTATCAAGCCCGGTGATGGGTATTAAGGAGGTCAGGTATTGCATGAAGCACTGGGTGTTACATGTAAACAATGAGTCATGGAACACCACAGCAAAAACTAATGATGTACTGTATGATGACTAACATAACATAATAAAAACTTATAAAAAACAACAAAAAAAATTGAACATCACAGTAATTATAAAATGATCTAAGAGCCTACTAAGAATAGTAGATTGCCCCATGTGATGATTTTTAAAGGAAACTCAGTTAAAAGAAACCCTTAAAAAAAACTTATTTTGTTAAGGCGTTATTTTTAACTTATTTTTCATACTTCTACACATATATATGGCTTTAAGATTTTAGTCACAGTGAGAATTTTTATGCTTTTGTCCAGTAGATATAACTATCAGTAAAATTGGACATCCCAAATGACTAGCCTCCTTAACAGTACAATGTTATCTTCAGGAATGTCATCAATATCTTCTTTTTTTATGGCAGTAGTTCAACCTTGGATTCATCTCCATCATGTCCTTTTCAGGTATCTGTCTTCAGGATTTATTGTGTGACTATTTTTTAGATTTTTCTTGAAAAGTCCTATAATCTGGCTCCTATTTTTGAACTATGTTGCCACAATTTTTGTTTTGAAAATTAATGGTCAGGGGTGCCTGGGTGGCTCAGTCATTAAGCATGTGCCTTGGGCTCAGGTCATGATCCCAGAGTCCCAAGATGGAGCCCCGCATCAGGCTCCTTGCTGGGGGAGAAGGCTGCTTCTCCCTGCTTGTGTTTCCTCTCTAGTTGTGTTTCTGTCAAGTAAATAAATAAAATCTTAAAGAAAGAAAGAAAGAAAGAAAGAAAGAAAGAAAGAAAGAAAGAAAGAGAAGAGAAGAGAAGAGAAGAGAAGAGAAGAGAAGAGAAGAGAAAAGAAAAGAAAGAAGGAAAGATGGGCACCTGGGTGGCTCAGTGGGTTAAAGCCTCTGCCTTCCGCTCAGGTCATGATCCCAGGGTGCTGGGATTGAGGCCTGCATCAGGCTCTCTGCTCAGCAGGGAGCCTGCTTCCTCCTCTCCCTCTGCCTGCCTCTCTGCCTACTTGTGATCTCTCTTTGTCAAATAAATAAATAAATAAAATCTTTTAGAAAGAAAGAAAGAAAGAAAGAAAGAAAGAAAGAAAGAAAGAAAGAAAGAAAGAAAGAAAGAGAAAATTAATGGTCATCTTATCTCTACATTTATTAAGGCATATAGCTCTAGGTATTTGTATTTTTAAAAATTATGAAGAAACAATAAATAGATTCACTAACTCAGAGAAATTTAAGCAGTATTAAGTGCTAGAAATCTATTCCAATTTTACATTTTTATTTAAAATGTTTTCATTCACATTATGAAATATGTACAGCACACATTTAGTTGAAGGGCAACCAAGCTTTATTACTTAATTTATTTTATTACTTAGTGCTTCTCATTGTTTCACAATTCCCAATTTCAGACAAAAAAAAAAAGAATACAGGCATTCTGACAAATAATTCTCGGAGCAACCATGCAGAAGTAGCTTTTCGGCAACTCAGAGGGATAAATCACTCTCCATCTCTTTTATCACATCAGAGTATGGCATCTCCAACTATACAAATGTACCAGAGCAACCCAGATGAGGGAAGGTAAAACTATTCTGTGTTTTAATATCATTTTATTAAAAAAAAAAACTCCCTAAATTTGCTAGTCATGTATAAAATAGGGAATGTTGTTATATACTATTATTTATTTATTAAGAGCTGGAAAAAACTGTCAGATAGCATAAGGCTTCTACTCCCACATTCACCAAACTTTCCCAAAGTCCTGTGTATTTACATCATAATTCAAAGAAGCTTAGAAATGTCTGCCAAGGTAGAATACTGCTCACCTAATGCTTATATGAGGGAACACTGAAATAAACACTTACAATTGCACTCTCCCACGTCACTTCTCACTATACAAAGCAGTTCACTTATATTTTGAACAACAGATAAATTCAATTCTGAAATCACAAAAACCAGGAATTTTGTACATTCTTCAAGCCTCTCCTCTGGTCTGGACCTGAGCCCTAGAGGCCAGCTCAGTGCCTAAGACCCTGTTATTTCTCATTAAGAATCCACTCTGTAGCTCAACACCTGTCCACCTAGATTTCCAGTTCTTACCTGTCTTCCGGCTACTCTGTAGCCAAGCTCCAATTCATCTACTAATGACCTCAGCAGCAGATCTAGTGTAGGCCTGACTCTTGCTATACTGACTTCCCTGTGGAATCCTCAGGATAACCTGATTTTTAGATGTCCAAGAACAGGGTCATTTTCTCTGTTGTACTGTCTTTTTGAAACTGAACACGTATAAAACACAGAAACTATTTACTGCAGAATTACCTTAAATTAGCTGATCCATTAAGAAAATAAGTCATAATTATTTGACTCATAAATATTTTATTTCCAACAGAATTCCTGGCAGCCACTTTCCAAGATCAAATCAAATGTAACTGCCTAGAGAAATGAATATACACACCAAGAAAACTATTTGTTTAGTAATTGTGCAAAAACTAGCAGACAGTGTTAGTGAAAAAAATATTTAAGATAATCATGTTACTTATTTTATTGAAGCACTTCAGTTCCATATGAAGATAATCTCTATCACCCTGGTTGAATTTTATTTAATATCACTTGTCTTAAACTTTCATTAGTTATCTTAATTACTCATTTGAATTTCTACATTAGAAAAATCATGAACCATTATATCATACAATTTGAAAAGATAGAAATGACATAAAACAAAGTCCAGAGAATCAAATACTTAGTCCTGGTATTGAAAGCGTTTGGATACAAAATCTAATTATGGCCTATCATGTGAAGATACTAAGAAAAGGTAATTCTAGTAAATAAGCATATCTTATTTGTTGAATATTTATTTATTTGGAGTTAACTAAAACTAAAACACACATTTCTTATCAAACACAACTATTACTAAAGCAAGTTGAGTTTTGCTCATTGAACTACAAATTAGTTTTTAGAACTATAACTGGACTTAAACCAGATCTGCCCTAAGAATTAGTGATGCAAATTATGGGCATCAGTAGTACTTCCTAAAGGTGGCTAACTATCAGTGCAACCAGGCATTCATGCTCTAAGAATAAAAAAGTATTATTTCAAATATAAAATTTGTTAACTGTACCCACAGTAATATAATTTTACGAACAGTTTTAGGCTAAAAAGGACACATGTTCAAATGAGTGGACACGCTTAAATTTGAAACTCTTAATTATATTTCACTGGAAATAATTTTTCTAAAATATTATGCTGTATAGTACTAGGACAGATCACGAATAAATCAAATATGGTTTTGAATTTCATTGTTTTATTAAATACAGTGCTTTAATGACTAACTTGCCAACCATATTTTAATATAAGTGGACTCTCTGATTCATTAGCTCATTTTCCAAGTACTGGTTCAACACTGAATGTAGTTTTCATACTATTTTAGGTGTTCCTTACATGAAAATAAATTTTTACTGAAATATTTGTATTTTATAGTCTATCTGGAAATAGGCTTAAAGATATTTTGGAAACTAATTCCAATGTGTATGCAACAACTTGTATCTTTTCTTCTTTAAATGTTGTATGTTTGTGATGTAATCGTGATATTTAAAATTTCAAACCTAATACAGATTGATTTTATACTTCTTAATGTGTGGTTTTTAAACAACTATTACTCTGGGTGAAAATAAGATCCTTTGTTTAAAAAACAACTATGCAGTTCTTAAAATGTCCAGAAGATGTCTTTGTTGCCCTTTAATTTTGACAACTGCTTTCCTCACAGTGCTCTGATGAGTGCCTGCTCTTCTCTGATACTAACTTGGTATCATCAGCTTTTCTTCTTAGATGATTTTGTGTAAATGAAACACTGAATATATGTTGCTTTTGTGATGACAACTGCCTTTTAAAATAATAAACTGGATGGGAAAAATAAGTATAATTGGCTTTCACTAGAGAAAAGGAATTTTCAAGAATTAGAAAAGTATAAAGCAGGAAAAACATAAGTCATTCAGCATCCACTTAACGTTTGGCATATTTTCTTGTAGACATTTTTCCTATGCATTTGCTATATATTTGAGATCTATCATTTGATTTTTATGTACTACACATTGTTTAAACTCTGAGATATCCATTTCTATTATAAATTTTTAATCACATCTGAATTTCTTCTTGAAAGTAAATTTATAATACATAATTTTTTTTTTTTTTAAAGAGGGGAAAGGGGAGGAAGGGCAGAGAGAGAATCTTCAGCAGGCTTCGTGCTCAGCATGCAACCTGATGCGGGGCTCAATCTCACAACCCTGAGATCATGACTTGAGCCAAAATCAAGAGTCGGATGCTTAACTGACTGAGCCACCCAGGTGCCCCAGTAATACATAATTTGACAGTAACACTAAAAATAATATGAATTTGTATCTAGACATCGCTAGGTACTATACAGAAAATAGACATAGATCCAATCTTTAGGACATTTTAATATAAATATGTGATAAAAATTTCATATAAAGCAATGAGGGAATGATTATTAACATAATTTACACAGTTCTGAATTTTTTTCTGCCATGAGAGCAAAGGTCACTGACATGATAGACAATGCTCCCTTGAGAATACCTAGATGGGTTAAGCAATTGGTTATGTGCAGTTCATAAGCAAAGTTCATAACTAAGTTCATAACTTCCTTTCCTGTTCAACAAAACAACAATTACTCTTAGGTGAAAATAAGATCCTTTGTTTAAAAGGATTGAACTGAACATGTAATTGAACATGAGGGATGTTTTTATAAGACTGACTTTAGATCTGCCCTAAATTATTCAAGTAAACAATTTACAAATGGAGGAATTTTATAGTTACGAATTATTTGTAATATACTTCACAACTGATTATGACAAAACAGGCAAGTAGTACTTTAAATTTACAAACCACTGGCTCATATTTTAAGTGGTTTATCATAATAACCCACTATGAAGTAGATATGACATATATTGTCTCCATTTATAGATAAACTGGCATAAGAAAAAGATACACCAAATCCTAGATTTTTTCAATTCCGAACTCATTATATTTTCAGTTTCTACAAGTGCATCAACATTTGATTATTACCAATGTGCTATGTAATCAGCTGTTGTAGAGCCCTAGTGTATGTAAAAACTGTAAACTATTCATTCTCTTCCAGTGTATTTAGCTTAGGGAAAATGCATAATTTCTACAGTAAAATTAGTTCTTTGCTCCTAGCAAATGTCTTAATAGATTTATTTTTATATGCAGTCATATGCATGAATATATGACTTGCTTTAAATTAAAAATTCCACAAACAACCTGGAAAACTAAAAATTAAGGCACTTTATAGATTAGGGGCCTACAATGCTAAACTGAATATAAATGATATCAAAGTGATCTTCCAATATCTATATCTGAATGACTATAATAAAGTAATTACTCAATAATAATTTTATTTACTTCTATTTTTATAGTTCTACACTTCTCTTATTATTGGCACAAAATTAACTATGGTTGTGAACATTCTTTTGCCTAGAATAATTAGTGTGTACTGTGTAGGTTTGCAGGCACCCATGGCCAGTTTTAAAATAATCTTTATATTTAAATAACATGTCATTTCACTATTTATTCGTATCTTTCATACAGTATGAGAAGTCTTTATTTTAAAACATCAGATATTATTATTAGTCATGCTTTAGGCTCTTAGCTTCAATTAAATGTTATTTACATAAAAGAAGCAAATTATTTATAGTTCTGTAAGAGTAGAAACAAGCACTTATGGCCAAGTTCTTTTGGTTATTCAATGAATCTGATCAAATCAATCCTTTTTATGACATAGAAACTGGCTGGGTTTTTAGATTCCTCTGCTATAATAGGAGTTTCTGGATGACCTCCAAGTGCCTGCCTGCTTTTCTTATTTATCTCTCTGCACTTGCCTTCATTATAGAAATATTTTTTAAGATTTTTATTTTTTTTTTTTTAAAGATTTTATTTATTTGACAGAGAGAAACACAGCCAGAGAGGGAACACAAGCAGGGGGAGTGAGAGAGGGAGAAGCAGGCTTCCCGCCGAGCAGGGAGCCCGATGTGGGACTCGATCCCGGGTCTCCAGGATCATGACCTGAGCCGAAGGCAGTGGCTTAACCAACTGAGCCACCCAGGCGCCCCAGATTTTTATTATTTTTTAAAGTAATCTCTATACCCAGCATGCGGCTCGAACTTACAATTCCTAGATCAAGAGTCCCATGCTCTACCAACTATGCCAACCAGGTGCCCCATTGAAATATTTCTAAAGAAAAACTCATATAAATTACAATGTTAGTTCACAGTTGCCTTTAAGAACTAGGTTAGCAAGAACACAGGTTTTTTTTTTTTTTTAGTAATATTTTACTTTTAGAAGTTTTATATTCATAAAAACACAAATTATAATATTCGTTATTACTCTTTTTCTTTCATTGATGAATAAAAATGTTTTATAAGTTGAGTGCTCGGGTAGCTCAGTTGGTTAAGCGACTGACTCTTGATTTTGGCTCAGTTCATGATCTCAGGGTTGTGAGATCAAGCCTGAAGTCAGTCTCTGTGCTGAGTGGGGAGCCTGCTTAACATTCTCCCTCTTCTTCTCCCTCTGCCCCCTCCTCCCTCGCTCTTTAAAAAAAAATAAAGTTTTTCAAACTACTGAAAAGACGATTCTCAAACCAAATTTGTGCATTTTTTTTATCTTAAAATTCTGTTTTGGTGAGGATTTTCCCCTACTATTAACATAAGATGAATGATTTTATAGCCAAAACATGAAGGAACTCAGAAGTGAAGTAACTTTGAAAGTAGTGATTATCTGAAATCAAATTACAGATCATTCATGTTTTATTTATTAACCCTTTCCTTAACTATATGATCTCTTAAGGATATCAAGAAGCCAATTCACCAACATCATCATTTTCCACATAAAATATAAAATACATGTGATTCTGAGGTGCTAAGTTTAAAATTAGATTTTTTATATTGTATCATTAAAAATAAGAGTATTCCCATTAGCTCTGAATAAAATTCTAATTAACTTACAAATGTTTAAATATATATCATACCAGAAGAGTTATATTTGTTAAACATTACAAAGAGAGGAAAAAAGGTTAGTGATGATCTTACTATTTTTGTAAACCATTCTTGGTTACATTTATTTTTAAATAAAAATGTCTGTATTTTAAATAGAAAAAAAATAAGATCATGTGGTTAAAAGCTGTAGATTTTGACCATGGACCTGCATGTTTTACATCTTGCTTACTATAAAATATTTTTTCTAGAAAATGTTTTAGATAATTTTAGCCATTTGGCTCTACTATTTGTTCCATCTTTAATTATAACATAATGCCCCCTCTCCCATTTTCTCCCCTCCCCAAAATGTTTTGCAACAAAAGAGAACAACCAAAAGAGGCTAATCTGTAAAAAATATATCGATAACATTTTTAAGTTCCAATTATTTTTTTATTTCTTCCCATCAATTTGGCTAAAAACAGGTATTTACAAACACTGGTAGCCTACTTGCTTATGGTCTTTCACTTTTTTATGAAGTGCTTTAAAAGAGTTCAATCAACCTTAATGGTGCATTTTTACTTAAGGAAATAGAATAGGGAGAAGTCAATTTGAGCTCCCAGATGAACAAATGTCTTGAGAGAGAATAGGCATAAGTGGGTTTAGAAAGCAGAGAGAGTAGGAGTAAAATGCAGTGAGCAGAGCACTCAGAGAAGCCAGACACAATGGAAAGAGTAAAATACTGCAGAGCTTTTTAAGCTACATACAATCAGAACAATGGACTTGAGCAAGCCATCTATGTTAAACTGTTAAAAGGTGAAAAGCAAGCTGGAATTCTCTAGAGAGTGTTGAGGAACAGTAGAATGAAGAGCTTTAAAGAGAATGAATGCAATCATTCAAGAGGATAGAAATGAAGTCAAAATTGGCATATTTCCCTAGTTAATTGACCTTGTGAAGGACTCTGTTCCATTATAGGTATTAAGCCATTATTAGCAACAAAATAGTCTAAATTGCTACCTTTGGAGTTTTTAAGCACAGCATAGTGTATATCTGTGAATTTCATAAGTGCATACTATATACACATATACATGCAAGTAAAAATACAACACATAGGTCTCATAATTGTAACAATATCATAATTTACAGAAATCAGTACACTAAATATGTCAGACTTCCCATTCTTCAAAACAAAAAAAGCTAATTTAGAGTCAGTGGCAAAGTTGCAAGTGTACAATTATAAAAACTTAAAAAAGAAAACTAATCTAAAATAACACATATAACTGATAGAATAGAATACTGTGGAATGACTGAATGATTTAATTTTTTTTAATTAGCTGGCAGTCAATCAGAAGAGATTTTTTTCACATTTTGGGAAAACTTTTATTGAATGCAATGATATACTTCCCTGCTTTAGTAACTAGAATAAATAAAATTTTATTTTGAATGATTTATAGGCCTCAGGCTTATAGTTTTGCATGATTTACAATTTTTACAGAAATATAGCTGAAGAAAGTATATAGAATGTGTCCTGTAACATTTTGAATGAAGGTATATCTATGGAAACACATCTAAAATATCTATAAATAAAAACTAAGACTAAAGTTCAAACATTTACTAATGTCCACAGGTGGCACTGTTAACTTTCAAAAAAGAATGAGAATGTTAGTCACATAATCATCATCCTTTTCTCTGTTATTAAATGTTTTATTTATTCTTAGATAAATAAATTATTATTTATTTTTAGACTTAGTATTAACTGACAAATATTGACATTATCAAGGATTAAAACAACAGTTACAACAGACTTCAGCAACAGTGAAGATTTCCTAGTATCCCAGAAGTATTTCAATATAATGCTAATTCCACATTATTTTCAGTGCATTGTAAGAAAAGAGGAGAAATATGTACTTACAACATGAATATTTCAGTTAATTTCAATATTTAGAAAAGAAATAATCAAAAACAGTTATTAAGGATAATAAAGGCCAAATTTAATTTTTAAAGAGCCTTATTTCCATGGAGGAAACAAAAAATGAAAAAAAAATTAGTTTTGGTTGGAAACCACTTTTCTCTTGTAACTCAAAAAGTAGTTGTTTCTAATATTAGATCCTGCATATTTTTTATTACTTTCAATTATATTCAAAAGCTCAAAGAATAATACTATTGCAAGCCTAGATGAAGAAAATCAAGTGAAAACAAAGCAAAATATTGGTATCTAAAGTAATTGTATTCATTTCTGGTTATAAATAAGTTTATCTCACTTACTGGATCTTAAACATTTAAGTTATTTTACCTTGAGAAAAGTTATTAGTATATACTGTTTTGTTTCCCACTGAATTTTATAATTTTATTTATTATGTTTATAATGAGTGTTTCTATGATATTTGGAAGAAAAAGAACAAAAATTATTTTTAACAAAATTCTAAAATCTATGCACTAATGTAATTGATGGTATAGATTATTAAAAAATATTTATAGTTATGGACTACTATTCCTATGATATGTATCACTTTTTCATCTGTATGTGTGATCAAGCTTACCACAGCTAACTGGCCTATATATATTATATTTTAAAGATTTTTATTTTTTTAGCTGAGAAAGAGAGAGAGAGCACGTGCACACACAAGTGGGGGGTGGGTAGAGGCAGAGGGAGAGGGAGAACAGACTCCCCGCTGAGCAGGAAGCCTGACATAATGCTCAATCTCCCGACCACAAGATCATGATTAGAGCCAAAGGCAAATGCTTAACCAACTGACCCACCCAGGCACCCCTAAATGGCGTACATTAATGAGGTAAACACACGAATAATGTTTTGGCAGAAAATAGAGGATACACAAGTAGCAAAAAGAATGACATAAATCAAAGAGCTGTCCTCTCACAATGTAGATTGCTTCTATTTCATGACATTATATTCTTATTGTTCTTTTACACTTATGAAAGAAGTATACCTCACCATCTGGGCGACCAACAACTCAATTATATACCATTATCAGGGACGCCTGGGTGGCTGAGTCATTAAGTGCCTGCCTTCCGCTCAGGTCATGATCCTGGAGTCCCAGGATCAGGCCCTGCATTTGGCTCGCTGCTCTGCCGGAAGCCTCTCTCACCCCGTTTGTGTTCCCTAGCTAGCTGTGTTTATCTCTGTCAAATAAGTAAAGAAAATCTCAAAAAAAAAAAAGAAATTATATACCATTATCAAATCTTCAGTATCAGTACAACAAAGAAAACAGTATCAGAGCCAACCCCAAGAGCTATGAAATTATTTCCCCTAGGAATTACAAATTCAGAAGACTTCAGGAACCTGCCACATAACCTAAATGAAGGAGACCAGATAAAAGAAAAATTAACAGCCAGAAATATAATCAACTGCACTTTTACTGAAATAAAATGTGTTAGGTTCCACTTGCCCTTCCAGATCTACTCTATACCTTTTTCCTGCTTTGTGACTCTAGAGAATGACTCATGGACAACACCAACCAGTGTTCTTTGCTTCTCTATCTGGCAGTTGAGTTTAGCCATTGGAAGACACTGGAAGTCTATCAAAGAGAGGAAGAAGAATAAAATTTAGGCTTTAGTAGTAACTGTATTCCTTTATAAGGGACCCAGCTCCTCTTAGGCTCTCCTAAAATTCCCTGGCTTCTAGCAAACTCCCTCCTTTTACACTTCAGGCCTAAGAATGTTGCAAATTTGTAATGCTTCACCAATGCTGGTCTTTTATAATTCATTACTTATCTGCTTTGGAACACCTGACACCTTTCTCTTCTATAGCAAGATGTTAATGTGAGGTTGGAGTTGTGATTGCAGCATGAAATACAGACTTCAGTTCTGGGAGCCATATTTTTAAATTAGTCTCATGGCTAAAAAAAAAGAAAAGTGTTCACAAATACAAGAACTTTAATTATGGGTAGAATCTTTCACAGTAGTTTTTACATATTACTCCTGCAATGCCCATAGAATTCTATATTCCAATGGCACTTTATTTAATTTTCAACTCACTGAATTCCATTTATAACTATTCATTCTCTTGATGGACATCTGGGTTCTTTCCATAGCTTGGTTATTGTAGACAGATGAATAGATAAAGAAGATGTGATATATCTACAGTGGAATATTACTCAGCCATCAAAAATGAAGTCTTGCTATTTGCAACAATGCGGATGGAACTAGAGGGTATTATGCCAAGTAAAATAAGTCAAAGAAAGAAAGACAATTATCATATGATTTTATTCATATGTGGAATTTAAGAAACATAACAAAGGATCATAGGGGAAGAGATGAAAAAATAAAACAAGCAGAATCAGAGAGAGAAACAAACCATAAGAAACTCTTGATTAAGAGAACAAACAGGGTTGCTAGAGGGGAGGCAGGTGGGGGGGATAGGGTATCTGGGGGATAGACATCAAGCAAGGTAAAAGATATAATGAGCATTGGGTGTTATATAAGACTAAAGAATCACTGAACCCTATCTCTGAAACTAATAATACATTATATGTTCATTGAATTTAAAAATTAATTTAAGAATAACCATTCTCATTATCGCTATTAAAAAACTAACTGTACAATTAGTTCATAAAGTTTGAAATCATGTAAACATTGAAATCTAGTCTTTAACTCTATATATTTATAAGTGTCATACAGGCCATCACTTGCTTTTCTGGAAGTTAATTTCAGCCTAGGAAGAGGGCCAGACTACTCCTTGTCAAACTTGCAAAGATAAAATTTCTCTAGGATTGAGTAAACTACATGTCTGTGTAACTACCAATGAATGTATTTCCAGAGGAATTTTCAGAGCATTTAGATGTAGTATCTTTTGGGCTGTAATATCTTTTGGGCTGTCCTTCACTTTCTTCATTTGTGATCTGAACCAAGAATTTTGTGGATTATTTACGCAAATCAGTTTTCCTGGTTGAAAAAACTCTTCAAAACCACACTTGACTCAGCACCAAACCTACTGTGCAGCAGAGCAATCTACAGCAGTGTGCATCCAGTTCATTAAGTTCCCAGCCCTACTCCACCCCCAGCTCTGCTGTGGATTTTTTCCCCTCAACTGTAGGTAATTTACTATTTTGGATTGAAAGTCTAAACAATTCTTTTTCTTCATTATTAAATCTTATTAACAATAGCCCTACACCATGCTCTGGAATTTTTTCGTTTCCTTTATTGTCAGCTAGTATTTAACGTTTATGATTAGATTCTTCTCTGTGGTTGCTGATGGTGATTTTTTTTTATTGTTTCTGTTGTTGTAGTTGTTATTTTGTTAGAAATTGGGGGACAGTGATTCATTCACTTATCCTAATCTAGAAGTTCTTACATCAAGATTTTCCTAAACACACAGAAGTAATTCATGTAAGAGTTTAATGCTTAAAATGCTGAGTAAAGTATATTAATCCAAAGGGAACCTCCTGTATTAAAGATTGGTTTTTATCAAGGTTAGTAGAAATACAATGAGTTTGATTAGTAAATTCAAAAAGTGCATACAGAGAAACTTTGACGAAAGTTAGACAAAATGGGAAACCCAACAGAAGTAAAGAATGTTTTTGTATTTTTTCAACCCAAGGAGTAAGATAGCTGATACTACCTACCAAGGATTAAAGTTTTGGTAAAGCCTCATGACTACTTTTGCTTGTCCTGCCAATGGAAGCCCCACCATATGAAAGTGATATTATAGTGAAAACAAAAACAATCAAACTCATGCACATGAATATACGAGAATTAAAGGCAAAGTAACTTATGGTCTGGCTATCTCTATCTTGGGAAAATGTTTGGGGACCTTAAGTTTGACAGCATTTGTGCTCTACATAATCAGATAATGTAATGAAGTGTGATGTATCCATAGTAACTTATCCTTTGTACTTATGGCAATCATAACCTGGAAGGTTTTCGCATTGAGAAAATGAAGGAGCTTATTATCTTCCTGTCAAGTATGAGTAGGCTGGGAATTTAAGGTGTTCTAGCCCTTTGGTGTTTACATAGCTTTCCCCATCCTTTGCTATGGACCCAGGTTTATTCTGCACAAAGAGAAAAGTGAGAGTAAAACTAAGAGTCAACACAAGTTCCTTACTCCCATCAAGAATCATACTGACCCCACAAATAAATAGATAACTGGACTGTATGTACGTCTGTGCTCTTCGCTGCAGAAGGAAACATTTTAACATTTGTACACAGTTTTTCCTGTAACTTTCACAAACATCTCTGCCATTTCTTTAACTTACTGATGAAAAAAGTCTCTAATCAGGTTCACATTTATAAATCTTTTGTTACTAATCATGGTACATAATTTTCTCCTATACTCAATAGGCTGTGTGGCATAAGAGGAAATCTATTCGGTCTTTATCCCTGGTTTCTGACACAAAGCTCCTAAAACCCTTGGAATTTTCTTTTTTATTTTTTTAGATTTTATTTATTTATTTGACAGAGAGAGAGATCACAGCAGGCATAGAGGCAGGCAGGCAGAGGGAGAGGAGGAAGCAGGCTCCCTGCAGAGCCCCACCGACATGGGCATCGATCCAGGACCCTGAGATCATGACCTGAGCTGAAGGCAGAGGCTTTAACCCACTGAGCCACCCAGGCGCCCAACCCTTGGAATTTTCTGAATGATAAGTATCTTTTGTCTTTCATAAGGAGCCCCTTTAAAGTACACCTGAGCTTATGCTAATAAGGTGACAAAGGGTGGGGCCCTTAGATAGCATCAGTAAGGAACTGGTCACCAGAAAGACCCAGTAATTAGAGGGTTAGAGCTTTCAGCCCCACTCAGGACCTCTGGGAAGGGAAAGTGGAGTAGAAGCTGGAGATTAAAGATCTGTAACAACTCTTCATAATGAGCTTCTAGGTTGTTACACAGTCCACATGGCAGGATGGTTAGCACACCCCAGTTTCATAGGGACAGAAGCTCCTGTACTTGGAACCCTTTCGGACCTCACTCTATGTATCTCTTCTTCATCTCTATCCTTTATATCTTTTATAATAAACTGGTAAACATAAGTAAATGTTTCTCTGAGTTCTGTGAGCCACCCTAACAAATTAATCTAATCTGAGGAAAGGGTTGTAGGAACCTCCAAATACACAGCCAATCGGTCAGAAGTACAGTACAGAACAATCTGAACTTGAGGCTGGTATCTGAAATAGGGCCAGTCTTGTGAGACTGACTTCTCAACATGTGGGATCTGACACTGTCTCCAGATAAACAGTCTCAGAATTAAGTTAAAATTGTATACACCGAGTCAATCTACTAAGAATGGGAGAATTACATGGGAGTGTGGGGAAAAAATACATTGGAACGTGTAAAGAATATTGATAACTGTGGCAAAATACCACAGGTAATCATTATGAATACTAAAATTAATAGATGGCAGTATAACCAGGATATTAGAATGGCCTCTAAGAATTTTCCCACAATATATTTTAACTACAAATAGAAAAATAGTAACTTGACAGTGGAAGAACCTAGTAAACACCACTTTAAGTGATCAAAGTTAATATCACCAATAGTAAGATATAGCAACACCCTGATATGATGCACTGATAGTTCTGTGGTATTCTTGCCAAAAAAACATAAAATGATCATGAGAAATATCAGAAAGACCCAAACTAAGGGGCACTCTACATGTAACTGGCCAGTAACTCTTCAAAAGGGTCAATTGAATTGAATAATGAAAACTGAGGAACTACAATAGATTAGAGAAAACTAAGGAGACATAACAACTAGTGTAATATCCTGGATTGGATCTTGGACCAGGAAAAGGGCATGAATGGGGAAACTAGTGAAATCTGTTAAGGTAGGTTAGTTAACAGTATTTATCAATGTGAATAGCTCACACATTAAGAAGTCTGGAAAACCAGGCTCCTAGAATGAGCTCCATGGAAACCTGTGGTCACAATCATAGGCAATCTCATGACACAGGAATAATTTAGTTAGGGCACCACTGCCTTGTTGCTACACTGGGCCTTGGATATTCCTGCTGCAATCAGAACAAATTCTAACCATTCCTGCTTCTTTGCCTCCCATGGTTACATTGAAAGCCCCAGGAAAATGGCCAAACTTGCATTGCCTGCCAAAAACCTTAATTATAAGAGTTTAAAATAAGCATCAGTACTTTTCAGCTTTCCAGGTGGGACCCTGCTTTCCCACTAAGGCTGCCACAATGGCAAACAAAAGAAAAGGACTCAAATGTTGGGCAACTAGAAGACAACAAATATGCAGTATGTGAAATGATATAAACTATTTTTTTTAAGATTTTATTTATTTGACAGAGAGTAACACAGCCAGAGAGGGAATACAAGCAGGGGGAGTGAGAGAGGGAGAAGCAGGCTTCCCGCCAAGCAGGGAGCCCGATGTGGGACTCGATCCCGGGTCTCCGGGATCATGACCTGACCCGAAGGCAGTCGCTTAACCAACTGAGCCACCCAGGTGCCCCATGATATAAATTATTTTAATGAAGTTGAACAGGATCACTGAAGTTTAAGAATTTTTTTAAGTGGCTTCACTATAAAGTGGGTATAGTAAATTATGAGAGTTGTTCTTTTTGTCTGCCCAGATAATTTTCCTACCTTATTTCTTCAGATTCCTTTAGGAAACTCCTCTTCAATTCTATGTTAGTGTTGGGGCTGCCGATGATAGGGGTAGGCACACAGGACCTGAAATTGAGATACGGACATTGGGAGGGTGATTTATTTCTTCCACTGCAATTGCTTCACTGGAAGGATGTGAGTGTGAAGCCTTTGAAAGCATTCATCATCTGCCACCAGGAGAGAATCTATTTGAAGAATAAATCAATGCAAACCAAGAGTGAAGAAAGTCCTGATGGTGGTCTTTGAGCCTCTGGATGCACTCTTAAGATCTATCCTTGGAACTCCCAATTACATGAGCTAATAAAGCTTTCCGGGAATTCAATTGTGGTCATTTGTAACCAAAAGTGTTCAGACATAGTGCAATGCATAAGATGTAGAAGATATTACCCTTTCTGTTTTGAGTTCTACAACTAAAGAGTAACGAAGAAATACATTCCTCCACTTCCCATAGTGGGGATAGGAGGGATATTTCATCATCAGTTCATAAAAAAGACAGTTTTAAAAGTAAAGAAAATGCAACTTCTCTTAGGATCAAAGAAACCATGGCCTGGGAAAAGAAAAGCTATGAAGTTAATTGCTTAAGGAAGTCAAAAGCAGGAATATAAGATGTAGATTAAAGCTGTACCATAGGAAATTCATGTTTGATATAAGACTTTCTTAACAGGAAAGAAATAATTGAATATTTCATCAGGTTACTTTTTTTTTAAAGATTACAATCTGGCATGCATGAGGTGGGATACAACTTAAATAATGTGGTAATAAAAGTCAAAGGATCCATTACAGTCAGATTTATCATTATCTATAAAATCCTAACTTCTCTGGACCTCTGGTTTCTCACCTCTAATATAAGCATCTCTTTTCACCTCTAAAATTGTGATTGAATATTAAATTAGTCTGACAATTACATTTTTTGCTACTACCAACATACATGAGCTTAGAAAAGCATTAAGAGCACGTAGAACAAATTTCAAATCATAAATTTGAGCATAATACAATTTGGTGATACTCAAAATTATTTTTCTAGAGGTACAAAAACAGACACATAGATCAATGGAACAGAACCCTTTTATACTGTTGGTGGGAAAGCAAGCTGATGCATTCACTCTGGGAAACAGTATGAAGGTTCCTCAAAAAGTTAAAAATAGAGCTACCCTATGACCCAGCAATTACACCACTGGGTATTTACCTCAAAGATACAAATGTAGTGATCTGAAGAGGCACCTGCACTCCAACGTTTATAGCAGCAATAAGTCCACAATAGCCAAACTGTGGAAAGAGCCCAGATGGCAATCAACAGATGAAGGGATAAAAAAGATGCCATATATATGCATATATATGTATATATGTGTGTAGATATATGTGTCATCTTCTTTATATATACACACACATATCCACATACACAATGGAATACTACTCAGCCATCAAAAACATGAAATCTTGTCATTTGCAAAAACGTGAATGACCTAGAGAGTATTATGCTGAGCAAAAGAAGTCTATCAGAGAAAGACAACTATAATATCTCACTCATATGTGGAATTTAAGAAACAAAACAGGATCACAAGGGAAGGGAAGGAAAAATAAGACAAAATCAGAGAGGGAGACAAAGGAAGGCACATATTATATGGAGCACTGGGTATTATATGTAAACAATGAATCATGAAACACTACATAAAAAACTAATGATGTACTGTAGGTGACTAACATAATTTAAAAAACCATAGGAAATAAACTGAGGGTTGCTGGAGGGGAGGTGGGTGGGGAGATGGGTAACTGGGTAGATAGATATTAAGGAGGGTACATGGTATAATGAGCACTGGACATTATATAAGACTGATGAATCATTGAACTCTACCTCTGAAACTAATAATATGTTATATGTTAATTGAATTTAAATGAAAGAAAAAATATTCTTTTCCTAAATGCTTTATACATTTCATTTTTTCACTGTATTGTATTTTTAAATTTATTGACTAGCCCTCTTTTCAACTTCTGATGCACATCTAGAAATTCATCCATAGCTTCAACCACTTAAAAAACTTTTTATTGTAGGAAAATACACAAAACATAAAATTTACCATTTTCTCTGTTTTTTTCAAATGTGGTGGAACACATAAAATTTACCATCTGAACCGTTTTTAATTGTACAGAAGAATGGCAGTAGGTACATTCACAGTGTTGTGTTATCATCACCCCCATCTATCTCTAAATCTCTCTTCACCTTGCAAAACTGATACTCTGTACCCATTAAATAACAATTCCCTATTCACCCTTCTCTACACCCCTGGAAACCGCTATTTTATTTTCTGTCTCTATGAATTTGATTACTTTCATATAAATGGAACCGTACAGTATTTGCCCATTTGTGACTAGTTTGTTTCACTTAGCATTATGTCTTCAAAGTCCTTCCATGTCACAACATGTATCAGAATTTCCTTCCAAGGCTGAATAAAATTCCATGGTATGTACAGACCACATTTTGCTTTTCACTCATCCATCAATGGACAGTTGGTTTCCTGCCACCTTTTATGGAATGCTGCTGCTATTATGAACACTGGTGTACAAATATCTCTTCAAGTTCCTGCTTCCACTTCTTTGGGGTATATCTAGAAGTAGTGTTGTGCCCAAATTCCGAGACCCCCCAAAGACAACCACCAGAGTCCAGAGTCAAAGCCAAGCGGCAAGGGTTGTTTATTGTCAGGTTCGAACCCGGGTCTCCTTGCAGACGTTACCAGTCACGCTCAGAGACCCCGAGCATGCTTTCAGCGCAGCTTTTATAGGCAAGGACAAACAAATTACAGAGAAGTTGGGTGAGATAACATTTTGACCCCCTCACACACACCCACACAATATGCACATATTCCAGGAACTGAAGCAAGATGCGCAAATGGTTTCTTGACTCAACAGTCCTCATTTGGTAAACACGGCCTTGTAAAGGCATGAATCACCAGGGGGTCTTAGATATGTAGAGGCCTAAATCATCAGGGAGTTTCAGAACTTGTTATGGTGGCCTTGAAGCTAAGCAGGCCCTAACATTCCCCCCTTTACTCGTTAGCAATGAGGAATCTTACTCATTTAGGTGAGAGGCCTCTACATATTTGGGGCCAGAAAGTCCTTCATATTGTTGTCTCAGGACCATTAGCTGCACTGTACTGACCCGGTCTTTTACGAAGGCCATTAGTTTGTTTAGAATACATGGCCCGAAAGTTAAAATGAGTAAAAGGATGAATAGGGAGGCCTTGAAGCTAAGCAGGCCCTAACAGTAGAATTTCTGGATCATGTGGTAATTCTATGTTTAACTCTTTGAGGAGACACTATGCCATTTTCCAGAGTAGTTGCACCATTTTATATTCCCACAGGCAATGCTGAAGTGTCCACCTAAGAACTACTTTTATACATTAAAATGTTTTATTTTTAAATAAAATGCATTTCAAAAACAAACACTGAAATGATCATCTAACCATGTTAATATAGCTATTCTTTTTTTTTTTTTTTAAAGATTTTATTTATTTGACAGAGAGAAACACAGCCAGAAAGGGAATACAAGCAGGGGGAGTGAGAGAGGGAGAAGCAGGCTTCCACCGAGCAGGGAGCCCGATGTAGGGCTCAATCCCTGGTCTCCAGGATCATGACCTGAGCGGAAGGCAGTCACTCAACCAACTGAGCCACCCAGACGGGTGGCTATTCTTTTCTAAAACCCAAAAGTTTTATCATTTGTGTATTTTTACAGAACTGTAATACTTCATATAATTTTCGTTTTTTTTCTCCATTATACACCTAAGCATTTTCCATGACATTACAAAGCCCCAAATTATTTTAATATCTGTATTATATTCGGCCAAAGGAAATTATTATTTTATTAATCACTGAAATTTCAATCAAGTTGCTTTCAATTTTACATCATTATAAATACAAAATAAATATATATGTTCATGAATCCTTTTTTCTTTTCTTTTTTTTTTTAATGTAAATCACAGAACACGCGGTCTCGTGTGTCTGTTTTTGTTTTTTTTTTTTAAGATTTTATTTATTTGACAGAGAGAAACACAGCCAGAGAGGGAACACAAGCAGAGGGAGTGAGCGAGGGAGAAGCAGGCTTCCCGCTGAGCAGGGAGCCTGACGTGGGACTCAATCCCGGGTCTCCGGGATCATGACCTGAGCCGAAGACAGTTGCTCAACCAACTGAGCCACCCAGGCGCCCCTCCTTTTTTCTTTTGAATACTTTTCATAGGAAGGTATTAATGTTAAAAAGTCTACACATTTTTATAGAGTTGACAAATACACTAAATTTGTTTCCAAAGGGATCATAGCAATTTGTATTACCCCAGCAGTCTCACCACAGTGACCCCTTGCTGGAGGGAGTTACCCTTCCATGCCTCTCTAATTCCTTAACAAGCTGCCTATCACCTGGTAAACACATGTTTACTAATTAAGTTCATGAATAAATAAATGAGAATGCCATTTAACTGAATCTTCACCATTATTGAATCTTATTTTGTTTGCTAATTTGTGCTAGCCAGTGCTTTTTAGACTGGCTTAAACTATTTTAAAGCAATAAATTTGGCTGGCAAATCAGAAGGTCCATAAAAAATGAATCTTCTTGCCAGCATAAAGATCTTTCTTGGTATGTAAACATTTTCCTATACATTGCCAGGTGTAATGTAATTTCACTCAATTAGAACCTTTCATTCAAACATAAAATGGAATTGTGGGTTCATTTTCCTAACTTGCCATCTTTTGTGGTATTGGGTAGATACAACCTCTATTTAGCATTTATGTATAAGCAAACAAAATAGTAACAGTCATTCTCAACTCATCATAACCAAAATGTCATTGGATCTAGATTTTGTCTTTTTGTTTTTTCTTGTGAATTTTCTAGACATTAAGTGGTGAGTTCTTTGACATTAAATAAGATTTCTTTTTTATCTTTGTACCTGTCACACTGACAAAATTTTCCATGGTAGGAATCAACAAATATTTTTGGTATACATATTATGCTATATATTTTGTTTGACCTAACTAGAATTTTTAAGAATCATGATAAAAAATCAATTATATATGTATTAAAATATACATTATAAGGTACTCTCTTTATGTTAAAGTACTAGAATAAAATTATCAAATAAAAAGGAAAATTTTAACTATCTTGGCATTCAGTGTAGTATTCAATTCTTCGTGGGTTGTAGATAATGGGAATGTTCCAAAACTGTCCACTTCTTCCCAAAGCAATCTTCAAGTTAATCAACATAGACAATCACTCTTCATTTCTATGGCAATAAGAAAATTTTAAGCAATATCTTTTGATTGGAGTTGTCTTGAAAATTGCTTCGTTGGATGCCTTTATTTTAAAATGCAACAAGCCTGAAATATTAAATGTAATTTGCCATGCAGCCTAGAGAAAGAATGTAGCATTTGGTACATTTTTCCTAATTGTTTCTGATTGCTGCCTGGGTAGCTCCAGCACTTCTCCATCTTCAAAATCACCTTCCAGGGCTTCAACATCTTTGGCCATTACTTTTAATCAAAGGGGCTAAACATAAAATAATTTGACTATTATGTAGCAGAAATCTTAACAATACTGGCTTTCACATTTTTATTTAATTGACCTTAAAGACAGAGCCCTCAGAAACTAAATTGTTAATGAATTCTGATTAAGGTGACAAATTACCTAATGTTAACAGTGAAAGCAATCACTGTCCCAGGTAAAGTGGTCAATACTAACGTCAGTGCAATTCATTTTCTAACCATAATCATGTTTCATGAAGGAAGGCCTGTTTAACAATAAATAAAGCTCATTCATATGTTTAAAGTGTGATTATTTAGAAAACTTATCCAACTTTAAAAATTTGCATAAATTTCCTTTACTCTAAGAGTACTGTTTTCTTAAATTCCTACATTGTAATCTGAAGTTCCCATGTCCACTTATCCAAGAAAGAAGAAATCACTTATTGAGTTAATGCTTTGACAAGGAGTGAGGAAAATATTGGTCCAGTAAATAGGGGTTATGAAAAGGGTACAAAGTATTTTAGAGTGTTTTCAGGTAGGACTACTTTTGTTTCTGAACAGAATGAGTCCTTTTCTTTGGGAGGAGGCAGTAATGGATGGTATATTAATTCTATAATTTAAAAGAGGGGAAATTAGCTTAGGGCCCTCCTTGTTCACTTTCTCATAAGACAAACATTATCCACCACGTGCACCAGAAGAAAAAGGAATAAAAATTCTTCCTGGAGGAAGTCACATCACATTCAGGTTAGTATTTTTAAGATGCATTATAGTTTTAAAAGAAAATGTTGGTAGGAAAAGGGACACAGATTCAAAAAGGAAGTCTTTTTATAGAGTATAACTTTTAGGTTTTCATAGTCCAGTGTTGTAGCCCAGAGTATATTTGGGCATACCAATGATAGAGGAACAAGTTGCACAGGGACATTGACTGAATTGTGGAATTCAAAGTGTATGTCCCTACACTAACTGGGCCATTAGGAATAAAAATATTTCCATTTGACTTTTTCAGCAGAGAATATATTAATATATATGAATATATGTTGGGTTTTATTACATGTGTTAGGCCCTATGTGCCCTTAAAAAAAAAACAAAACTTGTCTCTAAAATTTTATTATTGTTACCAAGAGATAAAGTTCTGAGGGAGAAGATTCACAGGGGAAAAAAAATCCATATGCTAATTTTATATAAAACCACAAAAATGATCCATTGTTTCTTTTTTTTTTAAGTTTTTATTTAAATTCCAGTTAACATATTGTGTGTAATATTCATTTCAGGTACAGAATTTAGTGATTCAGCACTTACATACCCAGTGCTCATCACAAGTGCCCTCTTTAATCCCCACCACGTATTTAACCCATTTCCCCACTCACCGTCCCTGTTTCTTTCTTTCTTTTTTTTTTTTTTTTTGAAGATTTTATTTATTTGACAGAGAGAAACACAGCCAGAGGGGGAACACAAGCAGAGGGAGTGAGAGAGGGAGAAGCAGGCTCCCCGCCGAGCAGGGAGCCCGATGTGGGACTCAATCCCGGGTCTCCAGGATCATGACCTGAGCCAAAGGCAGTTGCTCAACCAACTGAGCCACCCAGGCGCCCACCGTCCCTATTTCTTAACACGTGGCTGCTTCCACAAGTTAATACATCTTTCTTGCCTGCTGCTCTTTGTTGTTATATATGTTTTCTAATTTCAAAGTCTTTTAGGAGGAAAATTGCTATGTAAAAACATGAATCCAGTATTTGGCTTGAAATTCATACATAACAGAATTTTAATTCAGTAGAATTAATAATTATTCTAATACTAATTTCCATACATTGGTGTCATTTAAGCTAGAAGCCTAAAAAGCAACTCTGGTAAAAAACAAAAACAAAAAACCTGTGTAATTACTGGAATAAGTTTGATTAAAAATGGTTGTATTTTCTTATTATTTACTTTTTAAAGAGAGAGAGTGAGGTGGAGAAGGGCAACAGGAGACAGAGAATCTTAAGCAGGCCCCACACCTAGCACAGAGACCAATGAGGGGCTCCATCTCACAACCCTGAGATCACAACCTGAGCTGAAATCAAGAACGGGATGCTCAACTGACTGAGCCGCACAGGCGCCCCCCAAAATTGTTGTACTTTAAAATTATATTGATGGGATGCCTGGCTAACTCAGTCAGTGGAGTGTAGGACTCTTAATCTCAGAGTTGTGAGCTAAAGCCCCACGTTGAATATAGAGATTACTTACAAATAAAATCTTAGCAATAAATAAATAAATAAATAAAATTGCTAAAAACAAGCCACATATGAAAATTTCTTCCATTAACATTTAATAAAATAGGATTCCCATATATTTTGTTATATATAACAATATGCATAAATAACACTAATACATGTAAAATTTACATATACACTAAAAATTAAAATTTTATATGAGCATTACAAAGAAGTTCTAATAATCTTGAGAACATATATATAAATTCAGCAAAGGCTCTCACTTAATATAAAATGAACTCACTTTAAGGATTCCTACAGATATATTACTGGAGTGGTCCAATACTAAGCAGTCTCTGATTACCAGAGTCCAAAATGTACTTATATGCCAAATAAATTATTTTAATTTTCAACTGTAATTAACATCTAAAAATAACATCATTTCTCTCCCTGTGAAAGCATTGATACTGTAATCATTTATTCACAGAAACCAGCAACTATATCTTCCAATCATTTTCTGGATAAAAGTACTATTATAAAAACAAAAATCCACTACGCCACCTTTCAGGTTATATAGTGGCTTGGTGGGGTCTGGGGGGCAAGGTGTAGAGATATTTTTGATTGCCAGCTTAATTTTGAGTGTAATTTTATATTTGAAGATTATAAAAGTGATACAAACTGTTAAAAAATACTTTAACCGTACAAAAGAGTAACATAAAAAGTCAAAGTTTCCCTTCCCATCAAACCCCAATTAACTTCTAGAGGTTAACTTCTATCATAGTACCTTTTTGTATCCTTGAAAAATAAGCATATACAAAGCATGCTCATGCATACATCTAGATTTTAACATAAGATCATACTATAACTTTTAAATTATATGCACATTTTAAACTTTTTACTTAAGTTTGACATGTTTGCACGTCATGGATGCATGCAGATATACCTTATTTATCTCATTTAACCGTTTTTTATTAAAGAAGTTTTGCTACAGTGTAAGTACATCTTTGTACAAATATCACTGCATACTTCAGCGAGAAATCTGTAAAGGTAGGATATCTGTAAAGTATATTTCAGAGATAAAATTTCTCTGTCAAAGGCAACTGCAGAGCCAAGCTAAGATTCAAAGTGTACCTCCAATCTACTATCCCACCAACATTGGTTATTGTTATTCATTTTTTATGTATAAATTTTGTTGTTAATATAGTTTATGTACAAGGTTTTTGTGTGGTTTTTTTGTTGTTGTTAGATGTGGTTTAATTTCCCCTAAACATTTATCTGTGAATAATTTCCAGTTTTTGTATTTTTAAATATATTAACCTAAAGGGGGCGTCAAAGTCATTCTAACCAGTGTGGACTTTTTCATTCAACAGTAGTAGTATTTTGAGTCTGGAAAGATTGTGAGAGGGTATTTAAACCTTCCTCTACCTTTAGACAAATTACACTAAACTCACTTTCCACTCTCCCCATACACACTCATTCAATTATAATTTGAAACAAAAATTTTATCAGGCAACTTGTTCATTGAATTTCCTTATATATTCATTCTAAAGGAAAATGAAGATAATGTTCACATGATCCTAAACAGTTGGTACCTTTATAAATATTGAAGTTAGCAGGTAAATGCTAGAAAAAGGACATCTAAAAACTTCAGCTCTAGCTTTAGAAATAAGTATTACTGAGACACACCCTTGGTAATCGTGTAACAGAAGAGGTTAATTTATGTTCCAGTCTTAGTGTAGGGCACTGGGAATAAAGAGAAATCTCATCTGCACAGTCAGCTCTTATTTACATGTGTCAAAATAAGGGGAAACTGTTGTAATTCAGATCTATGTGCACCTTAATTTTGTAAAGAGCCAAATTGTGAACACACATGTAGATATTTAGAGCTTGATCTTTTAGTGAAAGTTATATTCACAAAATCTTAAAAATTTTAACATAATTTTAAAAACGAAACTCTAGCCTTTTAAATATTCCAATTTAGTTATTTTCAGTCTATCAAAAATTCTACTGTGCTCTTTTTAAACAAATAACAAAAATAAGTTTCCAGTGGTGACAACTTTCTAAAATAATATTAATTAAAACACTCTTAAAATAATCTGTGAATTATTGATGTGAAATAATAAAATTTAAGAACTAAACAAGAAAATTAAAAATTCTTAAAATCAAAATTTGAAAATTCCCATCCTTTCACCCTGTATTCATCAGAAATTAACATAAGCTTTTCAGAATTATAATTTAAAATATATGGTATTTTACAACAAAGTTTAAAAGTAATTAGTGGCAAGCTTTGATTACATTATACATTATTTTATAATCCTATTTATGAATGTTTACCTAGTATGAAATTTTTTCTACATTAAAGGAAGTTTCAATGTGAAACTTTATAATTAACAAGTGGTCACTCCTTGTCTTTATTTTATTGAAGTATAGTTGATACACAATGTTATATCAGTTTTAGGTGCACAACACACAGACTGGACAAGTTTATAAATTATACCATGCTCACTATAAGCACAGCTACCACCTGTCACTATACTACCTATTACAATACAACTGACTATATTTCCTATGCTGTACCTTTTATCCTTGTGACTTATTCATTCCCTAACTGAAAGCCTGAATCTCTCACTATCTTTCACCGATTTTGCCCATTCCTCCATCCCCTGCCACTCTGGCGACCATCAATTTGTTTTCTGTATTTATCAGACTGTTTCTGCTTTTTGTCTTTTTTAGATTCTCACATATAAGTTAGATCATGTGGTATTTGTCTTTCTCTAACTTATTTCACTTACCATAATACCTTACTCCCTGTCTTTAAGACCCTCATAACTCAATATCACCCAACCCATATGCCTATGAACATATTAAAATTGCTACTTATCACATGCCCATTCACATGGTCTTTCTACACATTTATATGCATATATTTGTGACATAAAGAAATTAGATGAATTTTAACAAGCCATGTTAAAAACTGATCATCTCATTTTATAGTCCCTTTTTTCTTCCCCAATGGTTTTCTTCATCTTCACTAATATCCAAACCTTGGCATTCTCTTTTAATCTCATGATTTCAAATAACGATTTTAAGAATGCAGAATGCTTCCAAATCTCTAGGTCTTGACCTGTCCCCTGAGGTCGAATCCTGTATCTGCAACTGGACATATCCCACAAGCCCTTAAAACACGTGTTTCAAAGCAGATTATCTTTCTTTCCAAACCTATTCTTCCTCCTATGCTTACTTTAAGAGTACCTCAAACTTTGTGGTCACACAGCTTGAAGCTTAGACCATCTTTTTCTTTGGTCTCCTTAGCCTCTACCCATTCCCCACCCTGATCCAAATCTTTACCAAATTTTAGCTTTTCTATTGCCTTGCCCTGGAAGCTTAGCTTCCAAATTCTCTGAAGCCACTTCTCTACTTTAAATCTTCTTACCCTGTGCTGCAGCTCTGTATTATTTTCAGAGCCCTCTGGTCAGTGGTCTGTGGGCAATGGGGCAGAGTGAGGGTTTTATAATTTTGGATTCTTTTGTTTTTTACTTTTTGGCAAGAGGAGTAACTTGAAATTGGGCATTACCATTACACAAAAACATGTATGCAGTGATAATGGCTGGGTAAACATTTTCTCTGGCTAAAGAAGCAGCTCCAGATTCTTGGTAATGTTTCATTTTATGTCAATCAGCACAGTTAACAGAAAAAAATATGGAAAAAATATGGATCTTAAAAACATACAGATATGGGCTAAATTCTAAATCTCATTTATTTTACTCTTCTGAAGCTCAGATTCCTTATATTTGAAATGAGAATAACAATAAGCTACCTCCACAAGGTTAAGATTAAATAGGGCTCAGATGTGCCTGACTTATGCTCTAAATATTTGCTAAATGAATGAATGATGGTCCCCATTCTAGAAAACCTATTCTCCCGCATCTTCATCCAGCTCACTTGTATGTATTTTTTTTTTATACCTCTGTTGTAGCCATCCTGAATTTCCTTCCCTAGAATGATTCCTCTGTCCCAGTTCTATGTTTCTATGGCTCCAGCTCCTGTTTTTCACACACTCTGAAATTACTGATGTCCTTGTTAGTCTCTCATTGTATTTTGGTAAATTCCTTGAGGATACGGATCATGTGTTATTTCACTTTGTATCTGTAGGAATAGGCATGGTTCCTGACAAGCATCATCCACTATTTCAATAAATGTCGAATGAATACTTTCCATGTACAACTAACCAAAGGCCTTGTATCACAGCGTTACTAATTTTATTCCAAGTGCAAAGTAACATACTGGGGAAAAAAAGAAAAATTTAACAACCAAGTATCTACAGCAAGTACTACAACAACAAAAATATTCTGATTGAAATATAGGTAATTTAGGGTGACAAAAATACAGCCTCTCTGAAAAGGGACGAGGAGCTTGCGCTGAATGGAGGACACCAAGAGACGATCTCATGCAAGATGCAAAGGGTTTATTCGAGTATGCTCAGGCCCACAGCCTGACCCCAAACCAGTCAGCGGCTGAGAGCCCCGAGCTTTCCCGGGGGTGACCTTATATAGAACTACATTGTCCGTTACAGCAAAGCCCGCGCATCAACAGCCAATTAGTTTAAAACACCACAGCAGGGTCTGCAGGCAGGCAGCCAATCAGTTTACGACAAATCACATACTTTCACCAATCGTCTCTACAGAGGGATTTATGTCCTAATTTGGGCTAGCAAGAGGTATGTGACAAGCTGCATGCGGGCAGTCCTTGGGGCCTGGGTGGGTTTGGGTACCTGCCTGCCGGTTGCTGGGCTCAGATAACAGAATGTGGGTCTGCTCCTACATTCTGGAGAGTGGGGGCCTTTACAGCAGCCTTTCATCTCTACATGAAGAGAATAGCTCATTCTCACTGAGCACTTAAGCTGTGCCTAAGCAATCTAGTTATTTAATCAAATCTACCCAAACTTTTCCCATTGCAATAAATTTTCTCTATTATTAACCCTATTTTACAGGATTTGGAAACTGAGCACCAGGAAGATTAGGTAACCCCTTTATCACACAAGTAGTGAGCTGTGATGTCAGGTTCCAACAACCTTGGACTTCTTGAGCCTCTCTTCTTCCAGAGCCTCTACTCTTTAACCACACTACACTGAATTCCGCTAGCAACTGCAAATGCCACAAAGATGCTTAATGTGGTACCCTGGTGCATGTTGTCCACATAACAATAAACTACACTTTCTCTCTGAATAGAGTAGCATCTGTCTATCGATCTGTCTCTATCTATATGTATGTATATAAGCTTTGGCTTTCTTTTAATATTAACACACAAAAACTTCTATTATGGCTTGAAACCTGGATGCTTAAGAACTAAGCCATCATTTCCAGTAAAGCCAGAAAACAAACAAAACGCTGCATTATAGTTTTCAGGTAAGGAGATCCAAACAAGACAGTCCTTGAGCACTCAGGAGTCCCAAGTATGCAGAATTGCTAGAGTACCAATCACTTAGAAAAACCGAAGTACCTTAATAGTGACAAATTGGCTTCAGAGTTCCCTTAGAGAGCCTCTAAATCAGTTGAGACCACTTACCAATTTAATGCTCTAAGGAGCCGCCTTGTGACTTCCAGCTAGCAACCTGGAAGATGCCCAGAACATGAGGAAGAAATCAGACTTCATGGAAAATGGAGGCGGTGGGCGTATAACTTTAAACTAGCAAAACTGGGAGTTTTGTTTTCAGGCCACCCTGTAATGACAGTGGGATCTTAAATTTCCTCTGAGTAGTAACAGTCCGCCGCGGCTTTTTTTTTTTTCCCCAATTAGGATACGTGGACTTTGCCTTATTTTATTAATAAACAGGTACCTTCTTAGTAGCATGATTCAGTGATGGACATTTTGGTTCCTTGCATTTAAAAATCTCCTCACGGAGAAAAAATATGTAATAAAGGGCAATAGCTAGCACGTGTATTTAGTTCCAAATCTTCCAAGCCGAAGTGGATGTATGAAGTATTACTTAAAACACTTATTACCGTCGGTGTGCAGGGTGGTGACACGGTTAATGGAACTTGCGAGACCGCGAGCCGCGGGATACCCAGTGCACTCCACAGTCTGCAGTCACGCCAAAGCTCGCGAAATGGCGGCCGCACGTCAATCTGCCAGAAAGCACTACCCATTCCTCGGACACGTCACGTCACCAAGGAAACGGCGCTCTTGCGTAAGGGCGCGGTTCTGGGTGAAAGTTCAGGGTTTGCTGAGACCACGCCCCCTCGCCTAGGTGGAGGCTCACCACGAAGCCAGAGTGGGTAGGCTTCCACGACCCCCTAATCAGAGGAGTGTGGGCTCACCCATGGAGTGAACTAAGCGCTCCTCTTCCCCACCGCCGCACCGCCGCCTAGCCTAGCGGGCAGGTGGGGAAGCGCCCCAGGGCGAGCACAAGCTGAGGGGCGGACCGAGCCGAGCGCCCGAACCGCCCCCCAGCGAGATCTCGGTTCCGCGGCGGTGGCGCCAGCTAGAGTTGTCGTTAGCCATGGAAACGCGGAGACGGCTCGGGCGCGATCGCGGTGAGCTGGTTGCCCGGCCGCTAGAGCTTCTCTGCCTCTACGTTCCGGTCGTAGGCAGCCTCCGGGCGGGATCGTCCAACCCGGGTTTACCTGCAAAAATGCAGTTCCCGGGATTCCTTCGCGTCGCCTCTTCCCTTGGGTGACTCGAGGTACGTTCCATCCCCGACGCCCACCTTGGGACTTCTTGATCACCGTAGTCTCCAAGCCTATGCAGAGTCTCATTGTTCTTGCAGTTTTAATTGCCATAGATTTCTCGTTCTTCGTTATAAAACCTTCAAGTGAGATTATTGCACTTTTTAGAAGGTGAACCCTGGCAAGAGGAATCAATCCAATGAGACTTTTAACTTTCTTTCAAAAGACTACTTTGGCTTGTTGAGTTACAGCACTTTGTTTCTAAGACACTTGCGAAATGAAAAACGGTCCATTGAGTCTTGATTTAGTGATGTCCTTGTTACCCCAATAAAGTGTACAAATTGCGTCCCTTAGAGAGTACCGTACTCTTTTTACCTTCAGCTAACCGCGTTTGTCCCAACTTGGTCAACTTCTGGCCCCCTAAACGTGAGTAACTCTTTACCCCCATCTGCTGCCTCTCTTCACAATTCTGTCAAGGACCAGTGTTTACATCAATGAAATCAACATCGGAGGTTATTTATCAGACCTGCGATTTGGTTATCTGTTCTTTACCAATCATTTCTCTTTTATTCAGCTGTGTAATATTGCGTGGGTCCTTTTTTAAAAAAATTAAATCATTCTTTTTGCGCTGATGTGACTTTTGGCCATTTTCTACCATCTTGTTTTTCCAAAAGGAGTGGAATTTTAATAATTCATACTCTTGTGTTATACATTTGAGAAGGGTTAATAAGATTTTATTTATTTATTTGACACAGAGAGATCACAAGTAGGCAGAGAGGCAGGCAGAGAGAAAGGAGGAAGCAGGCTCCCCGCTGAGCAGAGAGCCCAATGTGGCCTCTATCCTAGGACCCTGAGATCATGACTTGAGCTGAAAGCAGAGGCTTTAACCCACTGAGCCACCCAGGTACCCATAGGTAAATCATTCTTAAAATTAGGGCAAGGACCATCCTTTATATTGAGTGCCCACTGCCACCCATGCCAAGTCTCCAAACCCTTATCATAGCAGCCAGAGCCGGACTCATGACCAAATATTGCCATTTTAATGATTTAACTGGGACACCTGTCAGCCACTCTTAAATTTCCTAACAGACAATACATGGTTGGGGAATTTTTCTGTTTCTTTTTCCTTTGTAAGAGCTTTGTTGAAATACAATTCACTCATTAAAAATGTACAATTCAGCATCTGAAACTAATATTACACTATATGTTAATTAACTGGAATTTACATTTTAAAAATGTATTAAAGATTTTTTAAAGTGTACAATGGTTTTTAGTGCAAGTATTACTTGCACTAGAATTGTGCAAGTATTACTATAATTTTAGAACATTTCATCACCCCTTTAAAAAGCCCCATATTCGTTAGGAATTACTCCCTCCCACCCTTGTTACTATCCCCACCAGCCTTAGGCAAACATTAACCTATTTCTGTCTTTATAGATTTGCATGTTCTGGACATTTTGTATATATGGAAGCATACAATATGCGGCCTTTTGTGATTGTCTTCCACTTAGCATTCTGTTTTCAAGGTTCATCCATGTTGTAGCATAAGTCAGTACTTCATTCTTGTTTATAGCCTAATATTACATGGTGTGGATATACCACATTTTATTTCATCTGTTGATGGACATTTCAGGTGTTTTCACTTCTTGGCTATTAGCATTTCTGCTATGAATATTGTGTACAAATTTTTGTGTAGAATTATGTTCTCATTTCTCTGAGGTAAATACCCAGCAATAGAATTTAATAGGTCTTTTTTTTTTTTAATTAATAGATCTTATTGGAACTCTGTGTTTAGCATTTTTAGGAACTACCAGACTGTTTTTGAAAGCAGCTACACCATTTTACCTTACAACTTGGTGGTTTGGTTTTCTCCGCAATCTCACCAATTTTTGATAACCAGTCAAGTGGATCTGAAATGATACCTCGTTGTGGTTTTGGTTTGCATTTCTCTAAAGAGTGAGAATGATATGGAGTATTGTCTTGTGTGATTACGGCAATTTGTATATTCTTTGGAGAAATGTCTACTTTAATCCTTTAGGCTGGCTTATTTGTTTCTTTTCATTATTGAGTTGTGAGAGTTCTTTATATATTCTAGATATAAGTCATGTATATGACTTATATACTTATATATGATTTACTTATCATGTATATGATTTGCAAGAGTTTTATTCCTGTTCTGTGGGTTTTCATTTTCTTGATGGTGAGAACCTTTTCTTCTAGACACTTTGCTGTTTGTGTTTCTTTTTTTTTTTAATAATTGATTTTATTTTATTTTTTCAGTTTTTCAAGATTCATTGTTTATGCCCCACACCCAGTGCTCCATGCAATATGTGCCCTCCTTAATACCCACCACCTGGCTCACCCATCCCCCCACCCCCTCCCTTCCAAAACCCTTAGTTTGTTTCTGAGTCCAGTCTCTCATGCTTCATCTCCCTCTCTGATTTACCCCATTTCACATTTCCTTTCCTTCTCTTAATGTCCTCCATGTTACTCCTTATGCTCCACAAGTGAGTGAAATCATATGATAATTGACTTTCTCTGCTTGGTTTATTTCACTCAGTATAATCTCCTCCGGTCTGGCCCATGTTGATACAAAAGTTGGGTATTCATCCTTTCTGATGGAAACGTAATATTCCATTTTGTATATGGACCATATCTTCTTTATCCATCCATCTGTGAAGGGCACCGTGGCTCTTTCCACAGTTTGGCGATTGTGGCCATTACTGCTATGAACATTGGAGTACATATGGGGTACTTTGGGGTAGATATCCAGTAGTGCAATTGCAGGGTCATAGGGTGGCTCTATTTTTAATTTTTTAAGGACTCTCCACGCTGTTTTCCAAAGCGGCTACACCAACTTGCATTCCCACCAACAGTTTAAGAGGGTTCCCCTTTTTCCACATCCTCTCCAACACTCATTTCCTGTCCTGTTAATTTTAGCCATTCTCACTGGTATAAGGTGGTATCTCAATGTGGTTTTAATTTGAATTTCCCTGATGGCTAATGATGATGAACATTTTTTCATGTGTCTGTTAGCCATTTGTTGTCTTCTTCGGAGATGTATCTGTTCATGGTCCTCTCAATGCAGAAAAAGCATTTGATAAAATACAGCATCCATTCCTGATTAAAACTCTTCAAAGTATAGGGATAGAGGGAGCATTCCTCAACTTCATAAAATCTATCTATGAAAAACCCACAGCAAATATCATTCTCAATGGGGAAAAGCTGACAGCTTTCCCATTGAGATTAGGAACAAGACAAGGATGCCCACTCTCACCACTGTGGTTCAACATAGTGCTAGATGTCCTAGCAACAGCAATCAGACAGCAAAAGGAAAAAAAAAAGGTATTCAGATTGGCAAAGAGGAAGTCAAACTCTCTCTCTCTTCATCTGTGTTTGTTAATCTCTTACCAAGAAGTCCTACGTGCCAGAGTCTTCATGCTGGGTTAGCTAATAAAAGTTTCCCATTTGACATTTTGGAGATTCCTCTTAGGCCCACTTTTCCTTGAAAACTCTTTCTCCCAAATTATCCTTTTATTTGTTAGCCTCAAAAATAAAATTCCCTTTCATTTGTCAATGACTTGGTATGATTGAAAAACTCAGTCAAGTACCAACTGACATGGTGTGTTAAGTCACTTAATTTCACTGGTTCTCAGTTTTCTGCAAAGAAAGTTGGTTTATTTCTGGTAATCCATGTGAAGGTAGACTTCAGTCACTGATACTTGACTTTGAAAGAAAAACTTGTTCAGTGCTTTGAATTTATAATTGTAAGATGTATGCAGTGTGGGAAGGGTAGATTGGGAGAGAAGTGTCAGCTGGGCCTGCTCTACATTTGTGATGCGCTGATGTGACTTGTGGCCATTTTCTACCATCTTATTTTTCCAAAAGGAGTGGAATTTTAATAATTCATACTCTAGTGTTATACATTTGAGAAGGGTTAATCATAGAACTGACAACTTATTCTACCTGTGAAACTTTCCCAATATCTGCAATAAATTGATCCTTTGAGCTATCTACTTACCCTTTCTATCCATAGTTTTCTCTACAAACCAATTCCTGTGAATATACAGAAAACTCTTAAGAATCAGAGTATTTTCAGAATTATAGGGGTAGCTCTCTTTGCATCTCTAGATTCCTACACATCCTCAACAGTTAGAACTTGGCTATCAAAAAAGTCCACAGGTGCTTTCTTGTTAGAACTGCTCTGAGAGGAACAGGTGATTTTATCCAGGGCAAATGAGAATTAACTTGTATCATAGCATGCTTTTTGAGTACTCAGGTATAAGCCATTTTGTTCCTTTTCCATATCTGAAGTTTTTTGTTTTCCAAATTAGTAAAGTGTGATACTTAGAAAAGTAGAACTTCAGTATATTTTCTTTCAGATCTTTAAAAATATTTTTTAGGAACGTGGATGAGGACATTCTATATCCTACTGACAAAGTTTGTGGGCATTTTTTAAACAAGCAGGAATTATTTTTTCTTGAGAAGTTAATTTTTTTAAATAATTTTATGGTATTTATAAACTAATTTTTTTTAAAGATTTTATTTATTTGAGAGACAGAAACACAGCCAGAGAGGGAGCACAAGCAAGGTGAGTGAGAGAGGGAGAAGCAGGCTTCCCACCGAGCAGGGAGTCCCATGTGGGACTCAATCCCGGGTCTCCAGGATCATGACCTGAGCCTAAGACAGTCGCTTAGCCAACTGAGCCACCCAGGCGGCCCTATAAACTAATTTTGTATACTATTTATTCTCTTGATAATGAAAATTAAATAATTCCAGAGTGACTTTTACCAATATTAATTATTTGAGAGGAAAATGATATTTATCCCACTGGATTATAAACTTCTTTGGGTCAGAAAGCAGCCTTATTATCATTACCTAGTACATCATAGGTATTCAAAATTTTAAATGTATGGAAAGTATTGAATTTTCACTTAACTGTTCTCTATGAAAGGAAGGTTAACACATGTCTATATTAACAACTGTCAGAATGAACTCTAATCCTCACCAGCATCTTCTAGCAGTGCTTCAAGAGCAAGTTAACATAGGGGGAGAAAAGATTATGTTATGATTATCTGTCATTATTATGTAAAGATTATATGACAGAGTTAATATCCTTCATATATAGGGGCACCTGGGTGGCTCAGTTGGTTAAGCGACTGCCTTCGGCTCGGGTCATGATCCCGGAGACCCGGGATCGAGTCCCATATCGGGCTTCCTGCTCGGCGGGAGGCCTGCTTCTCCCCCTCTCAGTCCCTCTGCTTGTGTTCCCTCTCTGGCTGTGTTTCTCTCTGTCAAATAAATAAATCTTAAAAAAAAAAAAAAAAAAGTCTTTTAAAAAAAAAATATCCTTCATATATAAAACGTTCTTTCAAATTAATAAGTGAACACTTTAAAAGAAGAAGAGGCAGAGGGCACAAAAAGGCAATTTACAAAGAAATTAAATGACATCTGCATGTATATACACATACATGTAGTAAATATTCTCAGAAAGATAAACCATGTTAATGAAATTATAATAGGATTCTATAAAAAGGAACATCTAGGGGTTAAGGATGTACTCTTCGGAATTAAAAATATGAGAGCAAAGATTTAATAAAATTTCACAAATAGGAGGTAGTAAGTTTCCAAAAGGTAAAACAAAAACACAGTTGAGGCATAGTTGCAGAAGTGCCCAATAAGTAAGTGTGGATTCAATGTCACCTCACACCTGATAGGATGGCTATTAGAAAAAGAAAAAAGAAAGAAAAATAATAAATGTTGGCAAGGATGTGGGAAAATTAGAACCCATGTAAAATGTTAGGATGCAAAGTGGTGCATCTGCTATGGAGGACAGTGTAGAAGGTCCTCAAAAAATTAAAAATAGAGCTACCATATGATCTAGCAATCCCACTTAAGGGAATTTATTTGGAAGAATTGAAACCAGAATATTTTTTTTTAAAGATTTTATTTATTTGACAGAGAGAAACACAGCCAGAGAGGGAACACAAGCAGGGGGAGGGAGAGAGGGAGAAGCAGGCTTCCCACCGAGCAGGGAGCCCGATGTGGGACTCTATCCTGGGTCTCCAGGATCATGACCTGAGCTGAAGGCAGTCGCTCAACCAACTGAGCCACCCAGGCGCCCCTGAAATCAGAATCTTGAAGAGGTATTTGCCCTCCTGTATTCATTGCAGCATTATTCACCATACCCAAGAAGCAGAAGTAACCCAGTGTCTAGCAACAGATGGATAAAGAAAATGTGTTATATATATACAGTGGAATATTATTTAGCCCTAAAAAGGAAGGAAATCCTGCCATTTATGATCACATGGATAACCCTTGAAGACATTATGGTAAGTGAAATAAGAATTGTATTGTTAAGTAGCAACACAATGTTGTA
The DNA here is from genome assembly GCA_004023965.1 of Spilogale gracilis. Lineage (NCBI taxonomy): Eukaryota > Metazoa > Chordata > Mammalia > Carnivora > Mephitidae > Spilogale > Spilogale gracilis. The sequence goes on from PITA01003262.1 coordinate 61,073, forward strand.
CAGATCTCTAGAATGTATTCATCTTTTCAGTCAGAAAAGGACAAATACTGCGTGATTCTACTTATATGAGGTATCTACAGTTGTCAGACTTGTAGAAACAGAGTAGACTAAAGGTTGTCAGGAGCTTGGGGGGGGGAGAAACAGGAGGAAGACTTGCTATATAAAGTTTTAGTTGTAAAAGATGAATACATTCTAGAGCTCTGTACAACATTGTGTTGCTACTTAACAATACTGTATTATACCCTTAAAATTTTGTTAAGAGGGTATATTTCATGTTAAGTGTTCTTATCATAAAAAATATGAATCCAATAGAACAGAAAGTGTAAGTTCAATGAAGTAATTAACCAATACATTAACCAATCAATAAAAATAATGTAATAAGTTAAAAACAAGTAAATTTCACTAAATAAAAATCAGACAATTGGCTAAAACTTCTGTTTTTAGAAATTGTTTGCCAAACTAAGAGAACTATCGATTTGTTGTAATCCTCCCCAACTGCTACTTTTTGTTATCTTTTTGTTGTTTCGTTTTAAGGGATTTTTCACATTGCTATCTTGCCTGCTTCCTGCATTAAAGTTGAAAAATAAAAATTCCCTCCTAGTACATTATCAAATTGATCTGTTTCTAGTCCTTTTGGATAATGCATAAGAAACATGGCTCAAATTCTAAGCAAAGCAGTGTTTCTATGGCTACTTTGTTGGCCCACTTTCAGAGTAGCATATGAAGAAAGCATATGGCCAACGTCAATGTTGGAATGCTGTCTTTATCCTCTAACCTTTCTTTTCATGGCATTTTCCCCCCCTAAGCCTTGAGACATTTTTCATTTTAACATGTTGGAGGCAGCAGCCATATAAATACATCAGTCTGGGAGTTGTCTCTGAGAATGTATGCCAAAATCTCATTCTGGAACTAATTTTATTTTACTTTCCATTCTGGTAATCCAGATTAGGATTTAGAAGGTCTTTCTGTATAAATGTTAAGTGTTGCTTCCTATAAAGAAAGTTTTTTTTTTTTTTATTTTTTAGAAGATTTTATTTATTTATTTGACAGAGAGAGATCACAAGTAGGCAGAGAGAGCGGAGGAAACAGGCTCCTGGCTGAGCAGAGAGCCCGAGGACATGGGCCTCGATCCCAGGATCCTGAGATCATGACCTGAGCCGAAGGCAAAGGCTTAACCCTCTGAGCCACCCAGGGGCCCAAAGAAAGTATTTTTTAAATGTTCCAGGATCTATAATTAAATTAAAAATCACACAGTACCAGTTTATCATAATTTTTACTTTAATGAATTTCTAGTATCTGTGCTACAATCCTCTTTTATCTTTAAAATATTAGAAAGAAAATATCCATACTAGAAATAAGTTTTTCAAAAGCAATCTGATATACTTGCTACTATACTTTCCCTCATAATCTTTTTCCTTGTGTACCTTTGTTTATGACATTTCTGCTTGATTGGTATATATCTTTTTAATTCTCCTTGACTTAGCTAAATCATTAAGATCATAATTGAAGCTCAGCCAATATTTCTCAAAGTAGTTAAAATAGAACAGTATACATATGAACTGTTACTAGATATTGTGAGAAAGATGGGTTTCCTGTTCAAGTAAGTTTGGAAAATTCAAACGATACATTTTAAGCACGTTTGCAGTGTTTTGTTTTGTTTAACTTTAAAGATGTCTCAGGGTCTTCAGTTGGCTGATATCTACTGCAAGACAATTGGCCAAAGATAAAAAATGCTAAGTGCTTACAGTTAAAGAACTTCCTAACATTATATAACAAGAGTTTCTGTAAAGTAGTAATTCTTAACGGTGAGCCCCAAACTTTTCATGATGCCTGAAAGCTCTCTTTAGGACTTGTAATGACCTATTTAGAAGTCCAAGCCACCTTACCGTTTCCTCAGAAAAACAGCTCCAGGAAATATGGGCAAACAACTCCTAGAAAACAAAGGCGAGCCAGGTTGGGGGAGGCACTCAATCTGTGAATGCCCAACCTCCCTTCTGGGGAGCAATGGAGATGCAAATTAAGAATGAAGGGCCAGCTACCGGTGCTTGGGACCAGGTGGGAACGCCCAATGCCCTCAACCTCTGGGTTCCAGGAGCAGTGGAGATGCAAATTAACTCTGGCAAGCTACCTGAGAGTCCGGTCAGCTTGGGGTGCAGGTTTTCCCCTAAAAAGGTAGCCCTTGAGACAAAGGGCCCTCGTGTTCTCTCTCTTTAGAGGCGACCCTGGCTCAGCCAGTGAAATTCTGGTGCTCGGTGTGCAGTAAGCTTTGCTTGACCTTTGCTTTTGTATCAGCCTCGTTCCTTTGACCACGGACCCTATTAGGTAGGTACCCCTATTGGGTAGAACTGATTTGTAGGCAGACGGGTTTGTTTTTTGTGGTTTTTTTTTAAGATTTTATTTATTTATTTGACAGAGAGAAACACAGCTAGAGAGGGAACACAAGCAGAGGGACTGAGAGAGGGTGAAGCAGGCTTCCTGCCAAGCAGGAAGCCCGATGTGGGGCTTGATCCCAGATCTCCAGGATCATGACCTGAGCTGAAGGCAGTCGCTTAACCAACCAAGCCACCCAGGCGCCCCTGTAGGCAGATGGTTTTAAACTGAAGAAAGAAAGAGGAAGGAAGGGAGGGAGGGAGGGAAGCGGTGGGAGGGAGGAAGAAGAAAAGAAAAGAAGAAGGGCTATTTTACAATGGCTTTAAATTTGTGCGTGTGTGCTAAAATACATATAGTGTTTACTGTCTTAACCCTTTTTAAGCTTATAGTTCAGTGGTTTTAAATACATTCACGTTGTGCAGTCACCATCATCATCATCAGTGTGACTCTTTACATCTTGTGAAACTTTATGCCCATTAAACAGTAACTCCTTTTCTTCTCCCATGGCAACTGCCATTCAACTTTATATGATTTTGACTACTCTAAGTACCTTGTCTTAGGGAAATTATGCAGTATTTATCTTATTGTGATTGGCTTACTTTGTTTAGCATAAGGCTCTTAAGATTCATCCATGTTAATAGCATGTTGTAGGATTTCCTTCCTTTTTAAGGTTGAAAAAATATCCACTGTATGTATACACCACATTTTGTTTATCCATACATCCTTTGGTGGTAGACACTTGGGCTGCTTCCATGTTTTAGTTATTGTGAATAATGTTGCTATGAACATGAGTTACAAATATCTCTTTGATACCCTGCTTTCAGTTCCTTGAAGTATATAGCCAGTATTCAAAAACCTGGATCATATGGTAATCCAATTTTTAATTTTTTGAGGAACTGCCATACTGTTTTCCACAACATAATACCATTTGATATTTCCACCAACAGTGCACAAGTGTTCCAGTTTTCCACATCCTCACCAATACTTATTTTCCGTTTTTCTGTTAGTAGCTATCCAGATAGCTGTGAAGTGGTATTTTGTTGTAGTTTTGATTTGCATTTCTTTAATGATTAGTACTGTTGAGCGTCTTTTCATGCATTTATTGCCATTTGTATATCTTCTTTGGAGCAGTGTCTGTTTAAGTCCTTTGCCAATTTTTGAATTGGTTTGTTTTGTTGTTGAGTCTTAGGAGTTCTCTATATGCTATGGATAGTAATCCCTTATCAGATAGATATATGATATTTTCTCCCTTTCTGTGAGTTGCCTATTCACTCTGTTGATAGTGCCTTTGATGCACATAATTTTTAAATTTTTGTGAAGTTTTATTTGTCTGTTTTCCTTTCATTAATCTGTACCTTTGGTGTCATATCTAAGAAGCCATTGTCAAATCCAGTATTGGGAGCTTTTGTCCTGTTTTCTTCTAAGAGCCTTATTGTTTTAGGTCTTACACTTAGGTCCATTTTGAGTTAATTTTTGTGTAATGATGTTAAGGGTCTAATTTCATTTTTTTACATATGGATACTCAGTTTTCCTAGCACCATTTATTACAAAGACCATCCTTTCCCCAATTGAATGGTCTTGGTACTCTTGTCAAATATTTTACCATATATGTGAGTATTTATTTCTGGGTTCTCTATTCTATTTCATTGACCTCTGTGTCTTGCTTTATGAAGTCAGCTTTAAACTTCTTTTCCAGCCCAGTATATGATCCTTGAGTAATACTTTGCTAGCTACCTTGTGTCAGGCAACTGTTTTTCAGAATAAGCTACTGGGTATATCCCAGGAAAAGGAAAAGAAAAGAGAATCTGTTATTTGATACTTGGATTTTTTTTTAATTTATTTTATTTTATTGAAATAATCTGTATACCCAAAGTGGGGCTTGAACTCATGGCCCTGAGATCAGGAATCACATGCTCTACTGACTGAGCAAACCGGGCACCCCAATACTTAGATTTCCATGGCCCTTAAATAGAAATAATCTAGACTACAGCACATGCAAATCCTGTTACTATTTCATTTTTTCCTAGTTTGGGTAAATTTTGGAAACTGATAACCAAGAAAGTAAAAATTGAATCAGAAAGTAGTTTGCTTATGGTAGCATAGCTAATAATAAGCATTTAGTCAGACACCTGGAGTCCTTTGATTTCTAGTTTATTGTTCTTTCTACTGCATGTTGAGCTGCCAGTGGCTTTTCATTGCAATGTTACTATTTTACCAGGATTTGGCTTTTTAAATTCTCAGAAAATCCTATATTTACCGTAATTGCTGAATGATAATAGTATTTCTATTTCTTTTTCTACTTCTATTTTCATTCCAATTCAAGGGAATCAAAGAGAATACCCTCATTTTATAGAGCAGGGTTTGGCTAGTTATGGCTCACAGGTTGAGTCTGGCTCACAGATACAGGTAAAAATATCATAAAGCTTTACTGGAACACAACCACTCCTGTCCACTTATTTATGTATTATCTATGGCTGTTTTTCTGCTATAAGAGCAGAATTGAGTCACTATAGCTGAGATCATATGGACCAAAAAGCCTAAAATATTTACTGCAGCCCTTAAAGAAAAATTTTACTGATCCGTATAATAGAGGGAAAGTTTAAAAACAAACATCAAAAACTCTTAGAGAAACATTAGTTAAACCACTGGCAGATTTGAGTTGAGAGCCTTGGCTTTTTGAACTTCCCTTTGACTTTAAAATGTAAAAATGTTCATTTAAGATCTAATTCCAAATATTAAGTTGTAGATAAATTAATAATTAATTAATTAATAATTAATATGATTCTTTTTCAAGTAAAAACAACTTCACAACTATTTGTTTGGTGTTACGTGTGTGTCAAACAATGGGGAGGAGCTAGAGAGGTGAAGTTCTAAATCCTGCCCTTGAAGGAATTAAATTTAATAGAAGATAAAATCTAAGATAAAAATAGAAATGTGGGGGTCCCCTCCCATCTTTTAAGTGTGACATTGTCGGGGCGCCTGGGTGGCACAGTTGTTAAGCGGCTGCCTTCGGTTCAGGTTTCCAGAGTTCCAGGATCGAGCCCCACATCGGGCTCCCTGCTCGGCAGGAAGCCTGCTTCTCCCTCTCCCACTCCCCCTGCTTGTGTTCCCTCTCTAGCTGTGTTTCTCTCTGTCAAATAAATAAATAAAATCTTTAAAGAAAAATAGTGTGACATTGTCAAGTAGTGACTTTTTTCTTTTTCTTAGAGACTGCTGTGTTACGGAAGAGGATGTGACTTTCAGAATAATCCTGAATGAGAAGGATGAGTCCAGATGTGCCTCTGCTGAATGATTACAAACAGGACTTCTTTCTGAAGCGCTTTCCGCAGACTGTTCTCGGAGGCCCTCGATTCAAACTAGGCTATTGCGCCCCTCCTTACATTTATGTCAATCAGACTATCCTTTTTCTGATGCCATGGTTTTGGGGTGGATTAGGAACACTCTTGTATCAGTTGGGCGTTTTGGAAGACTATTATACAGCAACTCTTTCAGGCGGACTAATGCTTTTCTCTGCATTTATCATCCAATTCACAAGTTTATATGCCAGAAACAAATCAGTGACAGTAGAAAGAATGTTAACCACAGATATCTTAGCAGAGGAAGATGAACATGACTTTACAAGTTGTGCTGGCACTGAGACTATCAAATTTCTAATTCCTGGCAAGAAATATATAGCCAATGCAGTTCTTCATTCTTTTCTTGCCGGGTTAATGTGCGGTCTTGGAACATGGTATCTGCTCCCGAATAGAGTATCCCTGCTGTATGGCAGTACAGCAGGCACTGTCCTACTGTTTGTCTTTGGATGGATGACATTATGTATTGGAGAATATTCATTAATTGTAAACACAGCTGCAGAGACTGCAACTTTCCAAACCCAGGATACTTACGAAATCACTCCTCTTATGAGACCTCTTTATATTTTTTTCTTTGTTTCTGTAGATCTTGCACACAGGTAATAAGCTATCAGATACTTTATAATTTGCTTTGTTTTTAAGCATACATAGTATAAGCTCTTGTTAGTATTAAAAAAATGAATCTGTGAATTGAAAGTCATCAAGACCAAACCACTAGATGATAGGTTGTTCTGATGATTAATCTCTTAGGCGTAATCTCTTTTAAACATTCATATTAAAGCAGTAATTAAGCCTTATTGAAGAGTACAGTGAAAATCCTTTATAAGGTAAGATAAATAAGCAAAATTTCAGTTCTGTGTTTCACTTTCACTAATGAGCTATGAATCTATAAGATAGCTTGGCTGAGACCTATGAAAGGAACTTTCCTGTGAGGGTCTAATGAAGACTTTATACACATAAATATTTTTTATAGATTGAGCGAATTTAAGATGAGTAACGTTTCTGATTTTGTTGTAGTAACTGTGTAGAAGGAATATTGCTGTTTTAAAATTTGCTATAGTAGGAAATTAGGAAATAGAGTCTTTAAACAAAATTGTTTACTGAACTGTTTACAAAATTGTTGGATAACCCCTTTTGCTTACCTTTTCTAAATCTGACTTTTATTTCTTTTTCTGAGATTGCAGCTTTCTCTTTCACAGGTTCATGTCTAGGTAGACATGGATAAGAATGTAATGAACGTTTATTCATGTCCCCCCTCAAATTCATACATTAAAGCCCCTACCCCAATGTGTTGGTGTTTGGAGATGGGATCTTTGGGAGGTAATTAGAAAAATGAGGGTGGGGCCCTGATCTGGTGGGATTAGTGCTCTTTTAAGAAGAGACATCAGAGAGCTTGATCATTCTCTCTCTACACTATATGAGGATACAGTGAGAAATCTGCAAACCAGGAAGAGAGTTCTCAGCAGAACCTGACCATGCTGGCTTGCTGATCTTGGACTTCCAGCCTCCAGAATATTTTCTGTTATATCAGCCACCCAGTCAGTGGTATTTTATTATGGCAGCCCAAGCTGATTAAGACAGATTTTGATACCAAGAGGTGGGGTGCTCCTGTAACATACCTAAAACTGTGGAATTGGCTTTGAAATTGGTTAATAGATAGAGGCTGGACAAGTGCATGCTAGACATATGGACTTACAGGCATTTCTGGTGAGGTCTTAGAATTGAGAACCTGTTATGGAAACTGGAGGAAAGGCGATTCTTGTTTTGAAGTGGAACAAAACTTAGCTGAACCACTTTCCAGTGTTTTGCGGAAAGTAGAACTTGAGAGTGATCTAATTGGATATAGAGGTGAGGAGATTTCTAAGCAAGAGGTTGAAAGTACAGCTTGATTCCTCCTGACTGCTACTATGAAAAGGGAGATGAATTGAAGAAGGAATTGATAAGCAAAAATGAACCAGAACTTGAAGGTTTGGAAAATGTTTGGCCTATCCATATTGCAACAAAATGAGAAAGCATGGTCTGAGGTGGGCACCAGGAGTGCAACTGGACTACTACTAAATAAAGTTGATGGGGTTGTATGACCAAAAATACTGCCAATTTCAAAGAAAAGAGTCAGAGGCAAGATGAAATTAACTAAGGCTGTTAGACTTCTTAGATTTGACAGGTGTTTAAGAAGAGGGAAAAATGACCCCAGAAGTGAATCAGAGATTGTCAGGACAACTTCCTTGGTTCAACTAAAAGCTGGAAGCCTTGGGGCTGGTACTGCCTTGCAGAACTTTGGGAGTGGGACCCACTGTTTGAGTGATTATTATTACCCTGGAGGCCTGGAGGGCAGAGTATGAAATCAAGGAAGATTCTTTCCCAGTCTTGGCATCTAATGGAATTTGCCTTGCTAGGTTTTGGACTTATTTGGAGCATGTCACCCCTTCTTTCCTATTTCTCCCTTCTCGAATAAGAATGGCCATTCTGGGGCTACTCCACCATTTTATTTTGGAAGCACATAAATTATCTGTTTTCACAGGTTCACAGCTAGAGAGGGATTTTGCCTCAGGATGGGGTGTATACCTTGAGTCTCACCTGCATATCTGATTTATATGGTAGTTGACATACATTGGACTTTAGAGTTGATGCTGAAATTTGTTAAGACTGTTAGGATGGGATGCATGTATTTTGCATGTAAGAAGAACATGAATTTAGGAGACTGGGATAAAATGTTAAGGAATAAAGGTATATGCCCCCTCAAAATTCATATGTTGAAGCCCTAACCCCCAATGTGATGGTCTTTGGAGATGAGGGTCTTTGAGAGGTAGTTGGGTCATTAGGGTGGTCCTATTCTAATGGGTTTGGTGCCCTTATAAGAAGAGAGACCAGACAGCTTGATCTCTCTCTTTCACCACCATGTGAGGATGCAGTGAGATGCTGGCTGCCTGCAAGCCTTGAAAAATGTTCTTACCAGAACCCAACCCATGGTGGCACTCTGATCTTCCTGCCTCTAGAACTATAAGAAATAAATTTCTATTGTTAAGCCACCTAGTCAATGATATTTTGTTATGGCAGCCTAAATTAAGACCAGACATTTAAAATATACTTAACCAGTTTTTGTACTGACGTATTCTTAGGGGACCATTTGCTATTCCTTAAATCTTAATCTTTTTTAGTTGTGCTACATTTATGGACCAGAGGATGCTATAGTATCCTTGTTGTTCTTCACCTAATCAACTATTTAAGGGGAGAATTAATTTATGGGAAATCCATTTATAATGGGTCTGTTAGTATCACTACCATATATTGATAGTGCTTATTCTTCTATGCTTTAAGTTTTTATTAAATTATTTAAGACCATATAATATTTTATTTAACTGGTAAGTGCTATACCAGGAACCAATTTTCCACTTTATAGAAGCCATCTCTAATTTATAAGATTGAATTTTACAAGTTTGTATTCTCAAATCCATACCACTCTTTATATAAAATAAAAACAATATTATAAATGCTAGTTAAGTTCCCAGGCTTAATTCATAGACCCACTCATAACCTAATGTTGCTGACTTCTGATATTAATTATACCGACTTCAAATACTGGGACCTGAGGCTAAGACAGTATGGGGCTGGGAGGATGGAGTAGGGGAACAAGAGGAGCTCTCTCTGCTAGCTCCTGATGTTAAGAACATCAGTAAGGCTTTGGCTTTCCCAGAGTTACAATTTTAAATTAGAAAACTTTAAACTGTCAAGAATCTGGTAGAATTTCAGCCAGTGTAGTTTGGCAATTAAGGGTGAAATATTTTTCCTCAGTTCAGTTTTACAAATCCCTAAATTCAGTTTTATTCAGTAAACTGCTTTTAATTACTTCTTCTTTCCACATTTGGATCCACATTATTTTCTAAGTGCTAATCTCATACACAATTGAGTAGGGGTTGCTGACAAGGGGGAAGGACAGTGGTCACAATTTATAAATGTTGATCTTTTGCGGTTTGGGACTAGGATCTTTTTGTAAATTTCCTTTGTTCCAGGGAGTGGGTTGTATGTGTTTTGTTTTTCCTGGGAAGATCTACTTCTGTATATTATTTGATACAATTTAAATGTTTCCTTTTCCTTACAGGTTTATGGTAAATATACCAGCTCTAGAACAAGCGAATCAGATTTTACACATCTTGTTTATATTTTTACCCTTTCTGTGGGCACTCGGGACTCTGCCCCCACCTGATGCACTTTTCTTATGGGCAATGGAGCAGGTTTTAGAGTTTGGCCTTGGAGGTTCATCTATGTCGACCAACCTACGGTAATTATTTTAAATATTAAAGTTCTACGTAACTTCTTAAAGTACGATTTTTCTTTTCAAGCAATCTTTCTTTCTTTTTCTCTGCAGGTTATTAATAATGTTCATCATTTCTGCTGGAACAGCTGTAACATCGTATTTCATTCCCAGCACTGTTGGTGTGGTTCTTTTCATGACTGGACTTGGGTTCTTACTGAGTCTTAACCTAAGTGACATGGGTCTTGTCTTCAAACACAGTGTGACTAGACACAGAGTTGGAACCAAATCTAAGGTTTTACCCAGTGGTTCAGAAAAACAGTTTACTTGGAAGGAATGCCTTTTCTACATCATCGTATTAGTCTTGGCTCTCATAGAAACTAGTCTGCTGCATCATTTTGCTGGTTTCTCACAGATTTCCAAAAACAGTCCTCAGGCTATTGTTGGCTATGTTTTGATGATATTGCTTATAATACTGTGGATACTTAGAGAAATTCAAAGCGTCTATATCTTTGGAATTTTCCGAAACCCTTTCTATCCAAAAGATGTGCAAACTGTGACTTTATTCTTAGAAAAGCAAACAAGGCTTGTGAAGATTGGTGTTGTCAGACGGATTTTGCTAAATCTAGGTAGGAAGATAAAATCTGCTAACTTTGTGTTCTCTCTAGGATGGGTACAAAAATATGGACTTCCCATTTGCAACATACAGCATATAGGCATTTTATTCTTTTATGTTTTGGTTTGTTAGTTTTTTTTTTCAATTAACTGCTTAAATGTGCTCATAAAAGTCATATTAGCCAAAATAAAATATGGTAGAAGAGGTTACTTGGCCTTAATTAAATTTGTCTCTTTTGTTTGTTTGTTTGTTTGTCCTAGTATCACCCTTTGCTATGATAGCATTTCTTTCCTTGGACAGTTCCTTACAAGTGCTCCACTCTGTGTCTGTCTCCATTGGATTCACAAGAGCTTTTAGAATGGTAATCTTAATAAGCACTTAATAGTATTTTTATATTGCTGAGTTGAATTGCAGTTTTGTTTATTCTAACAGTTTACTTAAATTTATCAAATTCTATCTGATAAAGTGGATTGTTTGTGTACTGCAGGTGTGGCAGAATACAGAAAATGCTTTACTGGAGATGGTCATTGTATCAATAGTGCACTTGCTGATCTCCAGTACAGATGTGTGGTGGAACAGAAGCCTGGATACAGGAACCAGACTCTTACTGGTAAGCATATGTTTTATCAGCCTTATCGAGATGTAGTTCACATACCATAAAATCACCCATTTACATGGTTTAGCAGTAGACAGAATTCCGCAGCCATCACCACAGTCCAATTTTATGCCATTTTCAAAATCCCAAGAAGAAAGCTCTTGCACATTAATGTCCTTCCCTATTTCCACTCTCCACCCTTCCTACTCCCCACTCCAGGCCCAGCAACCATTAATAAGCTTTTGGTTTCTCTGGTTGATTTATTTATCAGATGATTGATTTTTTAGGTTGTTTTTACTTTTTGACTATTATGAATATGAATAGTGTTGCTGTGAACGTTTGTATATGTGTTTTTGGACATATGTTTTTATTTCTCTTAACTATATCTACCTAGGACTGAAATTTCAGTTCATAGGAAGTCTATGTTTAACACTTGAAGGTACTGCCAAGCATTTTTCCAAAATGGTTGTACCATTTTACCTTCCCACCAACGATGTCTGAGAATTTATCTACATCCATACCAATGCTTATTATCTGATTTTCTCATTATATTCATTCTGGTGGGTGTGAACTGCTATCATTGTAATTTTGATTTGCCTTCCTTGAATGCTAATTATGCATCTTTTTGTACATTTATTGGCCATTTGTATGTTTTTTGGAGAAATGTCTGTTGAGATCCTTTGTCCATTTTATGCAGCTTGCCCTTTTATTCTTGAGTTCAAGAGTTCTTCATATATTCTGGATGCAAGTTCCTTGACATACATATGATAAATAAAAATTTTATCCCATTCTGTAGGCTGTCTTTCTCCTTCTTGATAATATCCTTTGAAGCAAAAAGTTTTTAATTTTTCTGAAGTTCAGTTTATCTCTTTTTTCTTTTGTCACTTGAATTGTCGGGGTTCTATCTAATAAACACTGCCTATTACCAAATCAGAGATTTACTGTGTTTTCTTTAAGAGATTGACAGTTGAAACTGTAACTCCTACATTTGGGTCTATGATCTGCTTTGAGTTTATTTTTGTACATGACATGAGGTAGGGTTCCAAATCCATTCTTTTATATATCAATATACAATTGTCCCAGCACCATTTATTGAAAGAACCACCCTTCCCTCAATGACTTTTCTTGGCACCCTGGTCAAAAATTGAATGACAAATGTGAGAGTTTATTTTTGGATTGTCAGTTCTTTTCCATTTCTCTGTATGTCTGTCCTTATGCCAGTACTATCCTATCTTTATTACTAAACGTTGTAGTAGGTTTTGAAATCAGGAAGTGTGAGTCTTCCAACTTTGTTCTTCTTTTTTAAGATTGTTTTGACTCTTCTAGTGCCCCTGCATTAAGTTTTTGTAAGAAGACATCTGAAAATTTGATAGAGATTACCCCAAATGTGTAGATCAGTTTGGGGAGTATTGCTGTCTTAAAAATATTAATTCTTCCCATTCATCGATATGACATGTCTTTATATTTTTTTAAGATCTTTATTTCAACAATGTTTTGTAGTTTTCAGTGTTACAAGTCTTACACTTTATTAAATTTTTCCTAAGTATATTATTCTTCTTGATATTATCAATGGAATTGTTTTTTTAATTTGTTTTTTGGCTTGTTTATTGCAAGAGTATAGAATACAATTGATTTTTAAAAAATATTAATTTTGTATCCTAAAACCTCACTTCTATTTGTTCTGGTAGATTTTTAGTGGATATTTTAAGACATTCTGTGTATAAGATCACATCACCTGCAAATTAGAGATAGTAGAGATATTTTTACTTCTTCCTTTTCAATCTAGATGTCTTTCCTCTCTTTTTCTTATGTACTTGTCCTGGCCAGAGCCTCCTCTATAATGTTGAATAGAAGACTGGACATCTTATGAGGAAAGCAGTAGGTCTTTCTCCATTAGGTTGATGTCAGTCTTTTACCATTAGATATACATCAACTATTGTAGATGTTCCTTTTTTTTTTAAGAAACTTTTTTTTTTAAGGTTATTTATTTGTCAGAGAGAGAGAGAGAGAGCAAGCACACAAACAGGGGCAACAGGAGGCAGAGGGAGAAGCAGGTTCCCTGCTGAGCAAGGAGCCCAGTGCGGAACTCTATCTCAGGACCCTGGTAGCATGACCAGAGCTGAAGGCAGAGGCAGAGGCTTAGCTGACTGAGCCACCCAGGCGTCCATATTGTAGATGTTCTTTATCAGGTTGAGGAAATTCCCTTCTATTTCTGGTTAGTCTTTTTATCATGAAGGGTGTTGTATTTTGCCTGATGTATTTTCTGTATCCATTGAAATGGTCATGTGGTTTTTGTCCTTTAATCTGTTAACGTGGAATAATACGTTGATTTCTGCTTGTTAAACCAACCTTGTGTTCTAGGAATAAATCCCATTTGGTCGTGGTATATAATCCTGCTTATACTTTGCAGGATTTGGTCTGGCTAGTATTTTTGTGTGGTTGCTATTTATATGTATCTGCAGCTTTGTTTTCTTGTCATGTCTTTGGTTTAGATAACAAAACAGCACTGACCTCATAGAATGAGTTAGGAATTTCATACTAATTATTCTTAAATGTTTGATCATATTTGGTAGGTATCTTGAATATTTTGTGGTATGTATTTTGTAATATGGAAACCATCTGAGCCTCAGCTTTTCTCTGTAAGTAGCTTTTAAATTACAAATTCAGTTTCTTTACTTTTTACATGTCTGTTCAGTTTTTCTGTTTCTTCTTGAGTTGCTTTGTTTTTCAAGGAACTTGTCAGTTTCATCTAAATGATCAAATTTGTCAGCATACAGTTCGTAGTGTTCTCTTATAATTATAATTTTTTTCTATAAGATTGATGATAAAGTTATTTCTGATTCCTGATTTTAGTAATTTGAGTCTTCTCTGTTTCATTCTCGGTCAGTGTAGCTAAAGGTTTGTCCATTTTATTTATCTCAAAAAACCAGCTTTTGGTTTCACTGACTTTCTCTATTGTATTTATATTCTCTATTGTATTCATTTCTCCCCTAATCTTTATTATTTCCTTCCTTTTGCTTACTTGAGGTTCAGTTTGTTGCTTTGTTTTCTAGTTTCCTAAGGTGGAAGATTAGGTTATTGATTTAAGAGCTTCTATATAAGCATTTAAAGCTAGCTATAAATTGCCCTCTGAGCTCTGTTTCAGCTGAATCACAAGTTTTGATATGTTGTGTTTTTGTTTCATTCATCTCAAAATGTTTTATTATTTTGTGTGATGTCTTCTTAGACCCACTGGTTATTTAGCAATGTGTCTTTTAATTTTTTTTTCTGGCAAGATTTATTTTTAAGTAATCTCTATACCTAACTTAAAACCCCAAACTCAATCATGCTCAATCAAGTGAGCCAGCCAGGCACCCCAGTTACGTGTCCTTTAATTTCAAGATTCTTTTATCATTTTTTAATTTCTGTTGTTTTTTTAAAAGATTTTATTTATTTATTTGACAGAGAGAAACACAGTGAGAGAGAGAACACAAGCAGGGGGAGTGAGGGAGGGAGAAGCAGGCTTCCTGCTGAGCAAGGAGCCCGATGTGGGACTCGATCCCCGGTCTCCAGGATCATGACCTGAGCCGAAGGCCGTCGCCCAACCAACTGAGCCACCCAGGCGCCCCTCTATTGTTTATTTAATTCTGTTTTGGTTAAAGAACATACTTTGCATGATTTGATGAACATACTTATATGATTTCAATTTAAGGTTTGTCTTATGACTTCTGTTTCTTAATCTATAAAATGCTCTCTAAAATAAGGATGAATTAAGGATAGTTACTTAACTATTTCCCGCTTCTGGTTCTGATGACCTAACAAACATGCAATGCAAAAGTTAGTCAACCTTAAGATATCCTAGCACTCTGTTGGTTTTCTTTGGTATTACTATTTTTCTACGGGAGCCCAAACTTTTAAAAATATAGACTCACTTATTACTTGTGAGGTCGGAGAACACTGAAACAAAGAATCTCATATAAGGGCAATTTCCTCAATAATATTACAGCAACAATAAAATTATATGCTTTTCCTTATGTGATCTTAAAACTTCATGAGGTCTTTCAGAATAAAAGAAACAATTTTCCATCTCTGTAGGTTGGCGTCATGCGTCATCGTCTGGTTCAGTTCGTCTCTAAGCTGCAGTTTGCTGTGACCATACTTGTGGCATCATGGACTGAGAAAAAACGTCGAAAGTCAACCACCACTTTATGTATACTCAACATTGTCTTCTCTCCATTCGTGTTGGTCTTCATCGTTTTCTCTGCACTACTCTCCTCTCCCTTACTCCCCCTGTTCACCCTTCCTTTGTTCTTGGTGGGCTTTCCCCGACCTGTTCAGATTTGGCCAGGAGCAGTGGGCACCACAGCCTGCGTGTGCGCAGACACGGTGTACTACCACCAGATGGTCCCGGGTCTGACCACTGCACTGCGGGCTGCAATGGCAGCTGGAAGTTTAGGTAAGTACGTAGTTGTGCTTAAAAAATCCTCACTAATATATTTAAAATACAAAAAAATGAACATATAGGAGTCTTTTGATCCAACCATTATGTAGAATCTAATACTATGATATATGGCAGAAGGACTAACCATGAAATAGAAATATATCTCTTGTTCCTTGAGGTAAATAAAGTCATAAAAATAGTAAGGGGGAGTTTCATTAAGGTGATTTGACATTTTTTAAAAAAGATTTTCTTGGATAAAATCAGGATATAGTCCCACCTCTGAACCATGAAAACACCTTATCTCCCAAAATTTCCCTGAATTTATAGTGAGTTCACATCAAATAGATGCAATGGCTTAGATCTGTAAATAGTAAAAACTAGCTTTACATAATATCAAATTGAAGGGCTTAAGGGAGTTTGTTCGTACCATATTAGTTACCATAGTGCAATGTAAGCAGTCTGACAAGGTTAAAAGGCGAGATAAAGAAGCTATGGTCCATGATCAGTAGTCCCCCAAAATGAAGTACTGTGCAAGGATCAGCAAGAAAAAAAATTTTTTATGAGGATGAACTAATTTCATGAGTTAATCCTTTCATTGTACACTAACTACAAATTCAACTATATAGTACTTCTTGAGGTTGGTTTTGGATAAGGCCCAAGATAATGCCACTAGTGTCATGTCTTCTACCATATACCTTAGCCTTTGAACCTTGTTTTAAAAATATCCAGTGACTTCTTGGCAAATTGACTCCAGGCAGAATAACCATTTCAAATTAGAATTTTAATGAGATGCCTACTTGGATTGAACTTTTCTAATTATCTATTAGTTACCTAAATTTGTGAGATAGTTTAAGAAAAACTTTGTGGTACAAATTTTTTAGTAAATAATCATTTTTCTTTCTCAAAGAAAATATTCTGCACTTTCAATCTTCTCATCCAGTTCTAATTAAAGTTTATTATATAAAAACTGTGCCACTTGTAAAAATATTTTTGAGTTTGACTCACATCTAAAGTAATGAATACCTGAGGTACAAATTATACTTTATTACCAAATCAGTTGCAGTCAGCCAAGAAGTGTGTCATAAAGTATCCCTGGGGAAAAAAACTACAAGGTAACATGTCACACACATCTGGTTGACAGAAATGTAAATGTCTGACATTACCAAGTTTTGGCTAGGGTATAGGAAGTGGAACTTTCCACATCTTGCTAGAAGGGATTCATGTAACCACCTTGAAGAAGAAACTAATGGTCTGTAGTAAAGGTGTACGAATCCCATGGCCTAGGGATTTAGTTTTGGAATCCGTAATTCTAATTAGATTCTGATTCTAGAGGAACTTTTGTGCATGTGTTTGGGAGGTGCCCAAGCCCGTATCCAGGTTTGATGATTGACTAAGAGGATTCACAGAGCTCAAAATATATTTGTACTCATAGCTAAGATTTATTTTAGTGAAAAGATGCAGAATAAAATCAATGAAGAGAAAAGCTACATGGGGTAAAACATGGTGCAAGTTTCCAGATTTCCCGTCCTGATGGAATCACACAGAACATGCTTATTTCCCCAGCCACACTTTGTCACAACATGTGTGATACGGTGACTGCCAGGGAAGCTTATTAGAAGCTCAGTGCCTGGGCTTTTTTTGGGGTGTAGTCATGTAGGCACCCTCTGCTTAGCGTGTTCCAAGATTCCAGACTCCCAAAAAGAAAACAGGTGTTCAGTATAAACTGTATTGTTTGTACAGACTGTTTAGACACAATGAGACTTATCAGGGAGGGTGGCGAGAATTCTCCCCCAATGCAAGTTCCCACTTGCCAGCCAACAACCAGCTTTGCAAGCCTGACTTTCAAAGGGTAGCAGTCAGTTCTGCTGTGTTAACTCTTTACTGTACAGCACGTTGTATAAGCAGACTTGCATCAAGGTAACCCCTGCAGTATTATTTTTGATAAAGAAAAATTGGAAATATATGGAATGTGTTTATTAACAGGAAATGAATATTCCACTTTAGCTATATTTATACAGTGATTCTCAACTGTAGATACAAGTGACTTGAGCTATTTGTAGTCAACATGGGCAGACCTCAGAAATGTAATGTTGAGAGAAAACTAATTTTTTAGAGTTTTTGTACACTGTGGTGCTAGCATTTTATGTAAATTTTTAGCACCACAAAACAGTATGTGGGTTTATTAAAAAAATGTCCAAAATGCTTTAAATAAATAATTAATGTGAAGTTGGCTTTTATACACTTTTACATTTAATACTTTCATACTTTAATACTTTTCCTACTGTATTTAAGCACTTTATATAGCAGGTTCTAATTTGTTTCTCTGGAAAATATATACTTGAATTTTTATGTAGTATTACCTGTAGATTTTCTCTTTTAACTATTCCTATTCCTGTAAAAAGCTTAATTTAATGCCCCCAGATATGCAATGAATAATTGTTTCTATTCTTGACATAAAGGGAAAATAAAAGGAGCTATGAATCAATTCCAAGTGTCTTATCAATAAGGTTTGAAGATTCACGTCGCAAAATAAAACAAGCTTATTACTTACTTTTTTTTTTTTTCTAATTTGTTTTAGGTCTCCTCCTACCTGGGTCTCATTACTTGGGCCGTTTTCAGGATCGTTTAATATGGATAATGATTCTAGAATGTGGTTATACTTACTGCTGTATTAACATTAAGGTCAATGTACATTTGAAACCTCTCTAGTATTTTTATAGCACATTTGCAAAATTTTACCTGTTACAGACACATCATATACTTAATAGCTCAACTTAAGAGTGTCAGTTAATTACCTGTGAAAACACCGAAGGGATTTTTAAAGTGTATTTCACTACGCACATAATGATAGGTACACTAGTGTTGATTGTATAACAGCATAGTAAGAAAGTATACCTGCCCCCTTTTTGTCCAAGCCTGTTCTTTATATCCTTATCTAGTTGAGCATCTCAAAAGTGTGACTCGGTAATACTTTTTTACTCCTATATCACATAAGCATTCTCAACTTAATTAAAAAACCTCTTCTGATCCTTACTACCCTACCTAATACAGCCTGCCTTTCTCTTTTTTTTTTTTTAATTTATTTTTTTTATTGTTACTAAAATTTTTTTTTTCCAGTGTTCCAAGATTCATGCCCCATTCCCCACACCCAGTGCTCCACACTTTAGGTGTCCCCAGTACCCACCACCAGGCTCTCCCATCCCTCCACCCCCCTCCCTCCAAGTCCCTTAGTTTGTTTCTGTGTCCAAAGTCTCTGTTGTTTCATTTCCCTCCCTGGATTACCCTGGTTCCCATTTACTTTCCTTCTCCCACTGTCCTCCTCATGCACCGCAAGTAAGTGAAACCATGCGATACTTGACTTTCTCTTCTTGGCTTATTTCACTCAGCATAATCTCTTCCAGTCCAGTCCATGTTGCTACAAAAGTTGGATATTCGTCCTTTCTGATGGAGGCATAGTATTCCATTGTATATATGTACCACATCTTCTTTATCCATTCATCTGTTAATGGGCACCTTGGCTCTTTCCACAGTTTGGCGATTGTGGCCATTGCTGCGATGAACATTGGGGTGCATATGGCCCTTCTTTTCACTACATCCGTATCTTTGGGGTAAATGCCCAGTAGTGCGATTGCAGGGTCATAGGGTAGCTCTATCTTTAATTTTTTAAGGAATCTCCACACTGTTTTCCAAAGCGA
>PITA01003262.1:80473-142940 GCA_004023965.1 Spilogale gracilis
AGCCTCTCCAACACTTGTTTTCTGTCTTGTTAATTTTGGCCATTCTGACTGGTGTAAGGTGGTATCTTAGAGTGGTTTTGATTTGAATTTCCCTGATAGCTAGTGACGCTGAACATTTTTTCATGTGTCTGTTAGCCGTTTGTATATCTTCTACAGAGAAGTGCCTCTTCATGTCTCTTGCCCATTTTTTGATGTGTTCGTCTTCTTTTTGGGTGTTGAGTTTGAGTAGTTCTTTATAGATCTTGGATACAAGCCCTTTGCCTGTAGTGTCATTTGCCTTTCTCTTTTTAAAGCAAAATGCCTTAATGGAATTGCTTATAATCAAATCTCAAATTTTGTTTCTCCCATTCTCTCGTCAACGTACCTTAGGTTTTTGACCCTATTACCTATTACTGTACCAAAACTGGTCTTGTCAGGGTCTCTGCTGGCTATCACATTGCTAAATCCAATCTCAGTTCTCTGACCTGGTCTTATTTGACCTGTCTGCAGCATTTGACACGGTATCTTCTTTTAGCCTGTTTCATGGGTCAGTCTTCTTTGATGGTTCCTTATCTCCTTGACCTCTTTTTGTTTTCTTTAAGATTTTATTTATTTGTGTGAGTGATAGAGAGCAGGAGCAGGAGGGAGGGGCAGAGGAGAGGGAGAAGCAGACTGTCTGCTGAGCAAGGAGCCAGAATCAGGGCTCAGTCCCAGGACTATGGGATCTGAGCCTAAGCAGACACCTAACTGACTGAGCCACCCAAGCACCTCTCTTTTCCTTGATTTCTTAATTAACATCAGACTGGAACTCTTGAATCACTTTCTTGTACACTTGAAATGAACAGAACACTGTATGTTAACTATACTGGAATTAAAATTTAAAAAATAAAGTATACAAAATGAAAACAAATAAAAAAACAGATTGTCCAGAGCCTGTTAGTCCTTGTGACAACTCCATCCTTCTGCTTGCTTAGCCCCAAAACATTTGGGCTTTAGTCCAGTGATATTTGACTCCTGTTTACCCCATTTCCCACAGGCAATCCAACAAGAAATCCTGTTGGCTATATCCTATATCCCACCACTTCTCACTACCCTACTATTAACTATCTTTCTCTCTTTCCTGGGTCATTGCAGTAGTCTCCCTGCTTCTTTCTATCTGCACCTCCCTGTAGTCTGTTCTCAACTAGAGTGATCTTTAATATCTAACTCATTTCATGTCACTTCTCTACTCAAAACCCTACAGAGGATCTTTTTTTTATTCAGAATAAAAGCCAAGGCCCTAAATGGTCAGGCTCTCTGTTTCCTGTTAGCCTCACCTACTACTGGAATTCTCTCACTCCACTCCAGCCTACTGGCTATTCTCTCTATCTGGAATGCTCTTTTTAACATAACCACATAGCTAACTCCCTCACCACCTTCAAGTCTTTGCTCAAATGTCACCTCAGTGAGATCTATGGCTATCCTATTTAAAATTGTATTCCCACTCCCATCCTGGCACTCCCAGTCCTCCTTGGCTTACTTTACTTTTTCTCTGTTTTTCTAGCACTTACACCTTCTAACAAACTATACAATTTACTTATTTTCATTGTTGACTGTCTATGTCCCTTTACTCTCTAACGTAATTGTCACAAGGTCAAGGATCTCTGAATGAATATGGCCTAAGCCCCTGGAACAGTGTCTGGCACTTAATAGCCCCTTGATAAGTATTTGTTGAATGAATAGTGGTGAATGAATGAATTTTTTGTCATAGCACAGACAGGATAAAATTGCTGGTGATTAAAAAAACTTTTTCTTTAGCTCAGTCATTCTCAAAATTCAGTTCCCCAACCAGATTAGTAATATTAACATCCTTAAAGCTTCTTAGAAATGGACAATCTTGGGCACCCTCTCAGACCTACTGAATCAGAAACTAGAGGAAGGCCCAGCAACCTATGTTTTGGTTTTTTTTGTTTGTTTGTTTGTTTGTTTAATTTAATTTAATTTTATTTTTTTATTGTTACTAAAATTTTTTTTCCAGTGTTTCAAGATTCATTCCCCATTCCCCACACCCAGTGCTCCACGCTTTAGGTGTCCCCAGGACCCACCACCAGGCTCTCCCATCCCTCCACCCCCCTCCCTCCAAGTCCCTCAGTTTGTTTCTGTGTTCAAAGTCTCTGTTGTTTCGTTTCCCTCCCTAGATTACCCTAGTTCCCATTTGTTTTCTTTCTGCCACTGTCCTCCAGTTTGCCCCTCATGCACCGCAAGTAAATGAAACCATGCGATACTTGACTTTCTCTTCTTGGCTTATTTCACTCAGCATAATCTCTTCCAATCCAGTCCATGTTGCTACAAAAGTTGGATACTCATCCTTTCTGACGGAGGCATAGTATTCCATTGTATATATGTACCACATCTTCTTTATCCAGCAACCTATGTTTTAACACCCCTCCAGTGATTCTGACTCACCTGAAGTTTGAGAACTTAGTCTAACCTGTATTAGAGAAGGCAAATGTCATGCAAAATTGAAGATATTGTAAAAAAAAAAAAAAAAAAAATTTAAAAAGTATTGAGGGCATTTTCATTGTTTCATTTAGGCTCTATTTTTTAAATGGTATGTTTTCTAATACCTAATAATGTGGATCCTTTATTGCTCTTTTGTATTTAATTATATGTGTAAAGATACATTTTTTTTTTATGGCAATCTTTTTTTCTTTTCTTTTTTTGGACACAAGGTGGCTTAGCAATACCATCTTAACCAACATTTATATGATACATGGCTTAAAGTTTACAAAGCACTTTTTAAAAAATGTATTTATTTTTAGAGAGAGATTGTGAGGGATGAGGGGCAGAGGGAGAGGTAAAGAGAGAATGATAAGCAGGCTCCAGGCTCAGTGTGGATTCGGACTTGGGGCTTGATCTCACAACCCTGAGAACATACCTGAGCCAAAATCAAGAGTCCAACACTTAACTAACTGAGCAACCCCAACAAAACACTGACTGAGTTGCCCCAACAAAACACTTTTATTACTTAAATCTTTACAACCCTATGTGCTAGGATTAGTTTTCTTTGAAAGAGAAAAGGAATCTCAGGATAAGTGATCTACACAAGATTTTGTGCAAACACCCAGTAAAGCCGTGATTTAAAAATGGCTTCTGATGTTCAAATCCATGTTCTTCTTCTGGATCCTAGTACAACTTGACAGCATTGTCTTTTATTAAAGGCACTGGTAATTTTGTTAAAATGTATAAATAAGTAAACAGTGATAACAATAATAATAGTAAACAGTGACCTGGTATATCTTCTTCAAGTGATTCCTTATAGAGAAGTAATAAAAAATGTGCTTAAAATTCACATAAAAACACATTCAAGGGTGCCTGGGTAATGCAGTTAGTTGAGCATTAGACTCAGTTTCAGCTCAGGTCATGATCTCAGGGTTGTGAGATTGAGCTCCACACTGGGCTCCCTGGGCACAGAGTCTGCTTGGGACTCTTCCTCTTCTGACTATCCCCTCCTCAAATAAATGGATAAATCTTTAAAAAAATAAATAAATAAGTAAAAACTAAAGTAAAGACACATCCATAGTTTTCATTCCATCAACATATAATTGTTGCATACCAGTACTGTGTCACGTACTGGTTTAGGCACTGCAGACGTATAGTGACCAAAAGAGAGCTGCCTTATGGAGTTTACATTATAGTTGGAGGAGACAGACAGTAACCAAATACGTAAATCTACATGATGATGATGATGTTATTATAATTCAGAAACTGGAACAGAAAAATGATTGAATAAATTACAGAATGTCCATATAGTAGAATAATGCTATCGTATAAAGTAGGATACAGAACTAATGTATATGCTATATAATTCCACTTTTGCCTTTTGCTCTCCAGAAACACTTTATATTTTAAAAAGTTTTTTGGGGCACCTGGGTAGCTCAGTCAGTTAAGTGTCTGTCTTTGGCTGGGTCATGATCTCAGGGTCCTGGGACTGGGCGCTGCCTGCATTGGGCTTCCTGCTCAGCAAGGAGCCTGCTTCTCCCTCTTCCTCTGCCACTTCCCCTGGTCGTGCTCTCTCACTCTTTGTCAAATAAATAAAGTCTTAAAAAAAAAAAAAGCCTTTTGTTAGTGTGAGTCAACCTTCAGTATACATATAGTCTTTCAAAATTATGGCCATAGTCAATTAAATTGTTTTGCCAATTTCAAGTGGAATTTCTATAATTTCTTTTAAAATAACATAATTTTTCATCTCTGTATGCAGCATCAAATGTGTTAAAGTGCCATTAAGTTGGAATAAAGGTGTAGCTCTTGAGTTAAAGAATTTTTTTTGCTTTTTCCATATTTTCATTTTGAGAATCCAATTCATGGGCATATACAAAAGTAGTTGCTTTTCTCTGTGTAATAAGTGATCATAAAGCCAAAGAACTGTCTGTTTCTTCTTTAGGGATTAGAATTGCAGGAGACATCCTGTCATACTGCTGAAGCTCAAAGAGTTGATGAAGTTTTTCAAAGTGCCTTTGAACAAGAATATTCAAGAATATGTTCTCTTAATGAACACTTTGGAAATGTCTTGACACCCTATACTGTTTTGCCAGTAAAACTCTATTCTGATGCCAGGAATGTTCTATCTGGCATAATCGATTCTCATGATTATTTAAAAGAATTTAAAGGTGATCTTATTAAAGTACTTGTGTGGATACTTCTTCAGTACTGTTCCAGAAGGCCTCGCGTGCAGGAAGTTGTTCACAAAACTGATAATAAACGGCCAGCATCTCTAATGATCCTGCCTGCTTCGAATGCTTCACTGCAAATCCAACCCCCAGAAGACACAGATAGTTTAAATTCAGAAATTTTGGATGACTGGTCTGATGATATTTTTGGTGATGAGCCAACTATCAAAAAAGGAAAAGAAGATAAAGACCGATTAAAAGTTGTACCAGGTATAAATTTGCCTGTTCCAGGATCAGTAGAATCACAGGAGGTTAGCCATTCTATCGGTACAGTTCCTGAAAACAATCTTTACAAGTCAGTCATATTGGGATACCCTGTTGTTGACAAAGGAAAACAAAAAGATGCGGCATATATCCCTCTTGTGGAATTCAGTTGTTCTCATTCTCACTTGTTAAGCTTACCTGAAGAGTGGATGTCTAACTGTTTGCCTAATTCTAAAATGAGGGAGATGAACTCATTATTTCCAGAAGAGTGGTACCAATTTGTTTTAAGGCAGTTGGAATGTTTTCATTCAGATGAAAATGCCTCATATGTACTAGAAGAAATTGCAAAGGACAGAGTTTTAAAAGACTTATATGTTCACGCAGTAATGACTTGTTATTTTGGTTTGTTTGGAGTAGACAGTATGGTTCCCAGTCCTAGTCATATATTAAGAGTTTACAGTGGTGTTCTGCCTTGGTCTCTTGCCTTGGATTGGCTCACAGAAAAGCCAGAACTGTTCCAACTAGCACTGAAAGCTTTCAGGTAATTCACTTTGATCATACATAAACTGTAACTGGCAGAAAAATAGTGATTTCTTTTAATAACCTAGAAGGAGATTCTTCATTTCTAACTATAAAAGGTAATCACTTTCCTAAAAATGAAAAAAAAAAGGTTTAGTATGTACAGTGATAATATCAGGAATACATTTTAATTTCTACTTCCTTTTATTTTATGTGGAAATGTATTTTTCATATGGCTTACTGGATTTTTTCACATCTCTCCATCATTACTTCCTGATCTTTTCATCTGAAATATGTATGATTTTAGCACAATGTCTTCAAAATACTGATTGAACAAAATCTATTTCATCTATAAAGTTGATTTTATAAATTTTATTAAAAATTGTAAAATTCTTTGTTTCTCCATTTTTAAGGTATACTCTGAAACTAATGATTGATAAAGCGAGTTTAGGTCCAATAGGAGACTTTAAAGAGCTGACTAACTGCCTTGAAGAATATGAAACTGACTGGTACATTGGTGTGGTATCTGATGAAAAGTGGAAGGAAGCAGTTTTACAAGAAAAACCATACTTGTTTTCTCTGGGATATGACCCTAATATGGTAAGATTAAAAATGCATTTTAAACATTTTCATTTATTGACCTTAAGGGAACTAAAGTATTTGAACTAAGTGGTAGAGATACAACATCTGGGTATGGATATATTAATCATATCATTAAGGCATTTATAATCATGACTTTATGGCCACATAGTACAATCCGAGAATGACTGATTATTTACTTTTGCAAACCTAATATGAGCTCATTAAAAATGTATAGCCACTGTGCAATAACTGAACTATAAGACAACCAAGTAAACTTAATTTGCTATAACATATTTGACTAAATGGATTCTATTCCTATGCCAAATTTGAGTCATGAATTATCACTTGGATTTGACTCCTAGAAGAAAAATTAATTTACAAGGGGCAAAGCACTCCTTTTGTTGACATCAGTGTTTTATCTGAAGCAAATCTGACCTGTGAAAATTCAGACTCGAAATAGAAAATAACTTTTTTCTTTTTAAAGAAATTTGTGGCTATTCTCATTACATTTAAAATGTCATCAGGTGTGCACAATGTGATTCAATGTTACATGTTCATTGTAGGCATTGCAGCTTGAAAAGCTCCACAGATGTGCTCCCCATCAAAAATAATGAAAGTTGTTTTTTTTAAAAAAAAACATTTAAAGACTTGGAAATGGTCTAAGGGCATATGCAAATAAACATTTATTCAAAAATTTCAACTAAAACCCAATAAGAGTAGTGAGAGACTGCAGTATTTGAACCAAGACCCCCTTCCTTCCCAACTCAGCAAGATAGGAACCCCTCAGACTGATCTAAACAAGAAGGATACCCTCTCACTCCAGCTCCCAGTTGGAAGGCTGTTTTCCTGGGAGAGTCAGGGCTTCAGTATTTCTTATCTCTAGCTACCTGTTGTGAGGCTAGGTTCTAGGCCTGTATAGTTAAGAGGTGAGAACTCCTTTCTGGATAGAGGCTCTCATGGATTTGGTAAATAATGAGGCCCTGACCAGCTTTACCTCCTAGAAGGTAGAGGTTCCACAGTGGGAGACGCAAGCCAAAAAGACCTGAGGTTACTGCTCCCCTTCTACCTCCTAAAGCAGAGGTGTCTCTCAGAGAGCAGCATGCCATTGTCTCACCCCCAGATACAGAGCTCTGGCTAAGAGATTTTGCCCAGTGGGAGAAGCAGATCATTAAAAAAAAAGAAAGAACTCTAAATTTCTTGCAAAGGAAGTTATCTTACTTGCAACAGGGTAGATACATTGACACCTAAGATGCTCTCAAAAACAAGGGAGCTTGTGGAAAAAAGTAATTAAGGGGCTACCAGTAAATTTGTTAGAGACATGAACTAAACCGTAGGCTGAGTAGGTAAACAGAACCAGGGAAAGGAATAGTAGAGAAGAGCCCTCCTGGAGTCAAAAAATGTGCCCATGTTTAATTGGATTAGTCTGTGAAACAGTTTACTTCCCAGGTCATTGTTGAAAACATAAAGCAACCACCTGGCAATCATTGGAGCTTAGCAGCTGGGTGTGAGCAATTAACAGATGAAGAGAGCCCTTCTAAAACCACTGCCATCTGATGATAACTGTGGACATTCACAAGGCCGCACTCCCTGAGGAACCAAAATCAAAGGCTTCATGCTTGTGGGAGAAGTAGGGATTAACTTCACTAAAGTCATCCCGCCACTTACTAAACTAATACACAAATAAATAACAAGCCCTGGGGTGGGGGTGCGGGCAGGGGTCAATGCTCAGAATTGCAGTGGTGTTATATAAAATGTCGAGTACTGAACACAAATTATAAGACACAAAAAGGAACAGGAAAGTCAGACCTATACACTGGCGTGGGGGGGGGGGGTTCCAATGAGTGACTAGATGTCAGATTTAACAAAGATTTGAAAGTAGCCATTATAAAAATGTTCAAAGGAATAAAAGAAATACGCTTAAAGAAGAAAACAAAGTGGATATAGAAGGAAAGCACCCCAATAATAAGGTCACATATGACAGCCCAAAGCCAACATCATACTCAAGCTGAAAGGTTTTCCGCTAAGATTAGGAAGAAGACAAAGATGCCCATTCTTGCCTTTATTCAACATAGTTGTAAGTCCTGCCCCAGCAATTAGGCAAGAAAAAGAAATAAAGTCATCCAGTTTGGAAAGGAAGAATTAAAACTATTTGCAGATGACATGATATTATATGTAAAAAGTCCTAAATTAACTCTATCAAAAAATCCAGAAATAAGCAAATTTAGTAAAGTTGCAGGATATAAAATCAGTATATAAAAATCTGTTGTGTTTGTATACACCAATAACAAGCTATCAGAGAAGTTAAGAAAACAATTTCCAATACATCAAAAAAATAAAATAAAATAAAATGGAGTATGTTTAACCAAGGAAGTGAAAGACTTGTAAAGAAATTGAAAAAGACACAAATAATGGAAAGGTAGATTGGAAGAATTAGTACTATTACAATGTATATTCTACCCAAAGAAGTCTACAGATTCACTGCAATTCTATCAAAATTCCAGTGGCATTTTTCACAGAAATAGACAATCCTAAAATTTGTGTGGAACCACAAAGACCCCTAATATCCAAAGCAATCTTGAGAAAGACCAAAGCTGGAACCGTCATGCTTCCTAATGTCAATATATTGTTGGACCTGTATCATATAGAAATGTAATATATTTGCCAATAATTGCAAAATGGAAGTCAGTGGAAACAAAGCTGTATTAAGCAAAAGAAATGATTCCAGATGATAACTTGAATCCATAGAAATAAAAGGAGAACCAGAAGTGATAAAAGTTAATGTAGCAAAAGCAATAAGTACATACTTGTTCTCTTTCAGTTTCTTTAAAAGACATAAAAGTATATAAAATAATTATAACAATACCACAAAAAGGGGCAAAAGAAGAATAGAATTATACAGAATTATTGTTTCTTGTCTCACCAGAATTAGTGTAAACTAATGCTGATTCTGATAAGTTATTTATGGGAAGCCCTAGAGCAACCATGAAGAAAATAATTTTTAAGTGAAAAAAATCATTAAAGAAATTAAAATTCTGTATTAGAGGATATTCACTTAATGCAAAAGAAAATAGTTAAAAGAGGACTAGAGGGGGGCACCTGGGTGGCTCAGTTGGTTAAGCGACTGCTTTCGGCTCTGGTCATGATCCTGGAGACCCGGGATTGAGCCCCACATTGGGCTCCCTGCTCGGCGGGAAGCCTGCTTCTCCCTCTTTCAGTCCCTCTGTTTGTGTTCCCTCTCTAGCTGTGTTTCTCTCTGTCAAATAAATAAATAAAATCTTTAAAAAAAAAAATGAGGACTAGAGGGACAAAAAAACATGAGATAGAAGACAAAAGGAAAATAACTACTTAAATCCTGCTATCTCAGTAGTTACATTAAAAGATTTAAACAGTTGAAAGGCAGAGATTGTCAGACTGGATTAAAAAAACCTGAAAGTAAAAGGATGAAAAAGGCATATCAGGCTAGCAGCAACAACAAGAAAGCTGGAGTACCTATACTATTGTCAGAAAATAATAGACTTTGAAACAAAAGATGTTACTAGAGATTAGGAGGGACATTTTATAGCGATAAAAGCGACAGTTCATCAGGGAGCTAGAACAATTATATATGCTGCTAACAATGAACCACCAAAATATATGAAGGAAAATTGACAGAAATGAAAAGAGAAATAGACAATTCAATTTAAGACTTCAAAACCCTACTTTCAGTCATGGATAGAAGAAATAGGCAGAAGATCGACAGGAAAACAGAATGCTTGAACAACACTATAAACCCATAACACCAAACAGACATCTATAGAATATCCCACTTATAAAAAATTGAATATTCATTCTTCTGAAGTGTGCATGAAACATTCTACACGATAAATCATATTCTAATACAGAAAGCAAACAATACATTTCAAATGATTGATATGTATCCTCTGACCAGAAGGAAATGAAATTAAAAATCAGTAAGAGAAAGAAATTGAGTAAACTAACAGATATGTGGAAATTAAACAACACGTGCCTAAATCACCAATGCAGTGGTCAAAGAAGAAATCAGAATATACATTGAGATGAACGGCAAGAAGAGACAGTATACCAAAAACTTATGAGACACAATTAATGTAGTCTTTAGAGGAAAATTCATAGCTTTAAAATGCCTATTAAAAAGAAGAAAGAGGGCGCCTGGGTGGCTCAGTGGGTTAAAGCCTCTGCTTTCGGCTCAGGTCATGATCTCAGGGTCCTGGGATCAAGGCCCACATCAGGTTCTCTGCTCAGCAGGGAGCCTGCTTCCTCCTCTCTCTGTCTTCCTCTTTGCCTAATTGTGATCTCTGTCAAATAAATAAAATCTTAAAAAAAAAAAAAAAGTGTTTAAAAAAATAAAAAGAAGAAAGATTTCAAATTAATAGCTTAACCTTCCACCTTAAAACACTGGAAAAAAAGAAAAGTAAATTTAAAGCAAATAGAAGAAAGAAATTAAAGATAAGAGATGATTATGAAATAGAAAATGAAAATAAAGGGGGGAACATTACTACTGATGTTATAGAAATCATTTTTATTTCTTTTTTTTTTTTTTAAGATTGTTATTTATTTGACAGAGAGAAACACACCAGAAAGGGAACACAAGCAGTGGGAGTGAGAGAGGGAGAAGCAGGCTTCCCGCTGAGCAGGCAGCCCAATGCGGGGCTTGATCCCGGGATTCCGGGATCATGACCTGAGCTGAAGGCAGAGGCTTAACCACTGAGCCACCCAGGCGCCCCATCATTTTTATTTCTATAAAAGGAATATTATTCTATAATATTGTTATGTTATTCTATAAATATAATATTCTATAAAGGAATTCTATGAACACTTTTATGCCAGTGAATTATATAATATATGAAATAGACAAATTCCTACAAATACAAACTACCAAAAATGACTCAAGAAGAAATAGGTAATCTGAATAGACCTATAATAACTAAGGAGATTGAATTACTAATCAAAATACTAACTGTAAAGAAAATCTGAAAACTATATGGCTTTATTACATAATTCTATCAACTTTCTTTTTTTTTAAGATTTTATTTATTTGAAACAGACAGTGAGAGAGAGAACACAAGCAGAGGGAGTGGTAGAAGGAGAAGCAGGCTTCCCACTGATGAGGGAGCCTGACAGGAAGTTTGATCCCAGGATCCTGGGATCATGACCTGAGCTGAAGGCAGATGCTTAACAACTGAGCCACCCAGCTGCACCCCACCCCCAGTATTTTAAAGAATAATACCAGTTCTTCATAAACTCTTCCCCCCAAAAAAGAAAGAAAAAGCACTTACCAATGCATTCTCTAAAGTCTGTGTTAACCCTTATATCAAAAGCATATAAAAAACACTACAAGGAGAGAAAACTATAGAGTAATATCTTTTATCAGTGTAGTTACCGAAATCTGTAACAAAATAAGAGCAAACTGAATCCAGCAACATATAAAAAGAATTATAAAACCATGACCGAGTGGTATTTATCCCAGGGATGCAGTATTTCTTTAACACTGAAAAATCAGTTAATGTGATATTCCTTACCAGTTGAATAAAAGAACAAAACTGTGTAATCATCTCAGTAGACACAGAAAAAGCATTTGACAAAAAATCCAATACTTTTTCATACTAGAAATACTTAGACTAGGAATAGCAAGGAGTTTCCTCAATTTGATAAAGTCGTCTGTGAAAAATCCATAGTTAACATTGTACTTACTGGTGAAAAGCTGAATGCCTCCCTTATGATCAGTAGTAAAGACAAGGATTTCATTCATCACTTTTAGTAAACATTGTATTAGAGATTTTAGCCAAGGTAATTAAGCAAGAAAAAAAAGATGCTCAGATTGGAAAGGAAGAAGTGAAATTATCTCTATTCACAGGTAGCGTGATCTTGCATATAGAAAATCTAAGGAATCCTCTAAAAAACACAAAACTAGTAAGTTCAGCATGATTATAGGATACAAGATAAACCTACAAAAATCTATTACATTGCATACACTAGGAATGAACAATCTAAAAATGAAATTAAGAAAACAGTTCTAGGGCGCCTCGGTGGCTCAGTGGGTTAAGCCTCTGCCTTCAGCTCAGGTCATGATCTCAGGGTCCTGGGATCGAGGCCTACATTGGGCTCTCTGTTCAGCAGGGAGCCTGCTTCCTCCTCTCTCTCTGTCTGCCTCTCTGCCTACTTGTGATCTCTCTCTCTGTCAAATAAATAAATAAAATCTTTAAAAAAGAAAAGAAAAGAAAATTCTACTTAATACTTAGGAAGAAATTTAGAAAGAAAAACACAAAACATACTCTCTGAAAACTATAGAACATTGTTGAAAGAAATAATTTAAGATTTAATAACATGAAAAAAAAGCCTATATTCATGTCTCAAAATGATAGGTTAACAATACTCCCCAATTGATTCACACATTCAGTAAAATCTCAGGATCTCAGCTGGCTTTTTGTGACACTGGCAGGCTGATTCTTAAATTCGTATGGAATATCAAAGGACCCTGAATACACAGAACAGTCTTAAACAAAATTGTCAGATTAACACAAATTTCAGAACTTAGTATACAAACCAACAGTAATTAACACAGTATGGCAATGGCATGAAGATAGACTTAAAATCAATGAAATTGAATCAAAATCTAGAAATAAATTCATGCGGCTATGATAAACTGATTTTAACAAGGGGACCAAGACCATTCTAAGGGGAAAGAATAGTCTTTTCAACAAATGGTGTTGAGACAGCCACATTGAAAGGAATGTCATTGGGGGCGCCTGGGTGGCTCAGTTGGTTAAGCAACTGCCTTCGGCTCAGGGCATGATCCCGGAGACCCAGGATCGAGCCCCACATCGGGCTCCCTGCTCGGCGGGAAGCCTGCTTCTCCCTCTCTCGCTCCCCCTGCTTGTGCTCCCTCTCTGGCTGTGTTTCTCTCTGTCAAATAAATAAAATCTTAAAAAAAAAAAAAAATGTCATTGGATCCCATATTAGTTTTCAGAGCTGCTGCAACAAATTGCTGCAAACTGGATGGCTTACAACAACAGAAATTTATTTTCTCACGGCTCTGGTGGTCAGAAGCCTGAGATCAAGATGCCAGCAGGGCCATACTCTCTCCAGAGGCTTTAGGTGAGAATCTTGCCTCTTCCAGCTGCTAGTGACTCCTGGTATTCCTTGGCTTGTGACAGCATAACTCCGATCTCCATTTGTCATCACATGGACACTTTTCCTATACCATACCCCCTATGTTAGTTCTTGCATCTCTTTCTAAGGACACCAACCACTGTATTTAGGGCCATCTAAATTCAGGATGATCTCATCTCAAGATTCTTTTTTTTTTTTTTTTTTTTTTTTTTTTTTTTTTTTTTTTTTTTTTTTTTTTTCAAGATTCTTAATTATACCTGCAAAGACATATTCCGAACAAGATTTACAGGTACCGTAGATTAGGACTGAGATATATCTTCTTTGAGGGATACCATTCAACCAAGTGCGGGCCATTACTTCATAAGAACTAACACCTTAAAAATCACAGAAGAGAATACAAGAGTAAATCTTTATGATCTCAAATATGGCAGTGGATTCTAAGATATAATACCAAAAGCGTGAAAACAAAACAAAAATAGATAAATAGGACTTCATCAAAAGTAAAAACTTTTGTGCTTCAAAAGATACAGTTAAGAAAGTGAAAAGATAACTCACAGAATGGGAAAAATATTTGCATATATCTAATAAGGGACTTATTAGAATATTTAAAGAGCCCTTACCATACAATAATAAAAAGGCATTTTTATTTAAAATATGAGCTAATTTTAAAATGAGCAAAGGATCTCTGTAGATATATTTTTTTAAGATTTTATTTATTTATTTCACAGAGAGAGATCACAAGTAGGCAGAGAGGCAGAGAGAGGAGGAAGCAGACTCTGCTGAGCAGAGAGCCCGATGTGGGCCTCGATCCCAGGACCCTGAGATCATGACCTGAGCCGAAGGCAGAGGCTTAACCCTCTGAGCCACCCAGGCGCCCTGTAGATATTTCTTTAAAGGAGATATACAAATGTGGCAATAAATAAGCCCATGAAAAGATGTTCAATATCATTTATCATGAGAGAAATGCAAACCAAAACCACAGTGAGATATCACTTCATACAAGGACATACTACAATGGCTAAAATCAAAAAGGCAAAAGAAGTATTGGTGGGGATATAGAGAATTAGAACTCTAATACAGTGCTGGCAGAAATGTAAAATGGTACAACCATTTGGAAAACATTTTGGCAGTTTCTTAAATGATTAAATTTAGAGTTATCATATGACTCAGTAATTCCACTCCTAGGTATATGCCCAGGAGAAATGAAAGCATAGATCCACATAGAATCTTGTACATGGATGTTCATCACAGCATTATTCATAAAATAATTCACAAAAGGTGGAAACAACCAAACTATCCATTAACTGCTGAATCAATGAGCAAATTGTGATTTATCCATTCAGTAGAATGTTAGTCCACCATAAAAAGGAATAGAGTACTAATATATGCTACAGCATGAATGAGCCTTGAAAATGTTATGCTAAGTTAAAGAAGCCAGTCAGAAAAGATCATTAGAATTCCATTCATGAGATAGAAAGTGCATTAGTGGTTGCTATGACTGGGAGAATGAAAGGATAAGAGAGTAATAGCTAAAGAGCACAAATTTCTTTTTGAGGTCATGAAGGTGTTCTAAAGTTTTGGGGATACTTGTATATATTTGAATATACTAGTAAAAAATTATTGAATTACATACTTTACATGAGTAAATTGTATCGAGTACGAATTATATCTCAATAAAATTTTTTAAAAAGAGCTTGTGTAATTGTCCACTGACTACTTATGACTTATGCATTGTTAAGGCCAGATGAGGTAAAAATAGAGAAGGAAAGGAAACAAGTAGCTGAGATTTTGCTGTTTGGCTCATTGAATGAATGTCTGTCATATCAAGCTTACTCAGAGAGCTGCCAAATAAAGGTGTTTCTTGATTCTAAAGACAAAATAACTTGTGTGTATATTTTAATATACCACTTTCTGTTTAAGTTTGCCTAACTACAATGGAATTTTTCTCTAAGTTTATAAAGAAAATGTAAAGACCTGAATGTAACTTTTTCTTCTCCTCCCCCTCCCACCTTTTATACTTTAAAGGGAGTTTACACTGGGAGAGTACTGACCCTTCAAGAACTGTTGATCCAAGTTGGGAAGTTAAATGCTGAAGCTGTTAAAGGTCAGTGGGCCAATCTGTCATGGGAATTGCTTTATGCCACAAATGATGATGAGGAACGATATAGTATACAAGCACATCCACTACTTTTAAGAAACCTTACGATACAAGCAGCTGATCCTCCCCTGGGATATCCAATTTATTCTTCAAAACCTCTTCACATACATTTGTATTAGAACCCATTTGACTTGTAAGTGTATGGTCATCAAATGAGATGTCTTTATTTTTTCATTCTAGAAAAGTAACAGTGTGATTCTTCATAACTTCACTGGACTTCTCTCTCTCCTCCTCCAAGTCAGATACCTGAGAAAAGCTAAACTCTGTAAAGTTGATTCTCTCAGCTTTCGTAATGTTTAAAAAACAGTCTTTGTCTAACATAAAAGTTAAAAATAGTTGGCCAATATTTGCGTCCTATGGAGTGTAGTAGGCTTCAGCAAATATAAAACATTTGTATAAGATTAGGTAATGAATTTATTAATGGTTTCTTAAATATGTGATAGGTGGCTTGCCTTATAGAAGTCAGCTATGTAATTTTTACATTCCTAGAAGATATACACACCTATCAGTGTTTTTATGTGACGATAATGGATCCTATTGACGGTTGCATAATGTGTATTTATTTGCACTATTAAATTTTATAGCGTTTTCAAACTTTGTGCTGTTTTGTTTTGACATTTAATATGGTTGAAATTCAGGTTGAATTCAACCTGAGATATAAGGAAAGAATCGGTGGAGTTCTACACATAGAAAAGCGGCTACTTTGTGCAAAGTAGGATGTGCAGAGAAGTGAATCAGAAGGGATATATGAGAAGATAAATGGTGGGATGGGGAGAGGGCAAAGGAGCTCCAGTAAACCAGCTACCAGAAAGTGATAAAGCCTCTGAACACAAAATGGAACTTTTAGAAGTCTGCTCCAACGAGAGATGTCCCTGCCTGAAAGGCGCTCAGGTGGCAAAGCAGGACAGACTCTTAGGTGTTGGGATCCCCAGGGTCAGAGAAAGAACGTGGATGCCTGAGCCAGCAGAGTTCCCAAGCAGAGTGGGGAAACCCACTACAAGTCAGCGAGCCTGGCAGGGGTTCTCACTTCATTTGCCATAAACCAGGAAGCAGGAGATAATCCAACAACCGCACTCCATGCAGGAGCTCTGCAAAGGGCAGAAATATGGTGACCCTCTGCCTTCTTTGTGACAGGCCCACCTTCCTCCACCTTCCTTCCTCCCCCTGGAGGAACTGCACAAGCATGCACCACAGAAGTCTGCATAGTTTAGTGCACACAAAAGTAAAGAATGCTTTTCTCTGAGGGTTTACTGAAGGGGGGAGGATCTTTCAGCTCTGGGGCTGGAGATTGGGTGCCGCCATTTTTATTTTCATCTGCTAAAGAAGCGCAGAAAGCCTTCAGGGAACAAAAGCCACAGCGAGCAACCCAAAGCAGCTTACACCGAGCTCTGCCCCCTGGCAAGGGGCAGTACAACTCCACCTAGGCAAAGACACCTGAAAATCAGTGCAGTAGACCCCTGCCCCACAGGACCCAGTGGAACATCAGCAGAATACCAACTTTACCAAGTACACAGAACTGCAGAACTCCAGCGCTAGGGGAAAATAGTATTTGGAATTTGAGGGTTTTTTTCCTCATGATTCTTTTATCTTTTCTTCCTTTTCAATTAGTTTCTTATTTTATCAATTCTTTGTTTTTAAATCTTTTTTTTAACTTTTACTTTTACATTTATGTTTTATAGAAATACTCATTTTTGGCTTCTTTTCCCTATAATTCTATTGTGCGTATGTGTACACAAAGGTGTGTGTGTGCATGTACACACACAAAGCTTTACTTTCTTTGCAGTTTTGGGGTTTAGTGTCTTCTAACAAACAGACCAAAATATATCCAGGACCAAATGGGTCACCCTGTTTTGTCTACCTGGAAGATTATGTTCTCTCTTTTCTCCATTTTTTTTCTTTTATTTTTTGGTTTCTGACTTTGTTGGATTCGTCTGGTGTGTATTTTGTTAGGTTTTGGTTGATTCTTTTTATTTTGTTCTCTCATTTGTCCATTCTTCCCTGGCCAAAATGACTGGAAGGAGGAATTCACAACAAAGGAAAGAAACAGAGGTAATAATGTCTGCCAAAGAACTAATTGATATGGCTATAAGTAAAATGTCAGAGCTGGAATTCAGGATAATGATGATAAAGTTACTAGGTGAGCTTGAAAAAAGCATAAAAAACACTAGAAAAACTTGTAGTGCAGAAATAAATCCAATCAGACCAAAATTAAAAATGCTTTAACTGAGATGCAGTCTAAATTGGATGCTCTAACAAGCTGGGATAAATGAGGCAGAAGAGAGTCAGTGACACAGAAGATAAGATGATGGAAAGGAGGGAAGCTGAGTAAAAGAGAAAAACTAATGGACCATGAGGGAAGACCAGAAATCAGCACTACTGTAAAGCAAAACAATAATAGAATTATTGAGGCCCCAGAAGAAGAAGAGAGAGGGACACAAGGTATATTTGAGCAAATCATAACTGAGAACTTCCCTAATCTGGGGAAGGGAGCAGGTATTCAAGTCCAAAAGGTAGAGAAATCCCTCCTCAAAAATAACAAAAATAGACCAACCTGCGGACATATAATAGTGAAGCTTGCAAATTTCAGAGATAAAAGGAAAATCCTGAAAGCAACTTGAGGCAAATCTCATAACCTACAATGATGGAAACATTAGGCTGGCAGCAGACCTATCCAGAGACCCGGCAGCCCAGATGGGACTGGCATGATATATTCAGTGTACTAAAATGAGAAAAACATGCAGCCAAGAATACTTTATCTGGCTAGGATGTCATTCAGAATGGAAGGAGAGATAAAGATTTTTCCAGAACAAAAGAAACTAAAGGAATCTGTGATCACTTAACCAGCCCTGCAAGAAATACTAAAGGAGATCCTGTAAGTGAAGAGAGAGCCCGAAAGTAACGTAGACCAGAAAGGAATAGGTTATAGCCAGACACAGGGACCTCACAGGTAATCCAATGGCACTAAATTCCTATCTTTCAATCGTTACTCTGAATGTAAGTTATAAATTTCATAACTTAGAAAATTAATCAATTCTTGAAAGTCACACACTCCTAAAACTCAACCAACATTTAAAAAAGATGAAGTAGACAATCTTGATATACTATAACCACTAAAGAAATTGAATTTTTAATTTAAAATGCCCTGAAAAAGAAAAAAACCTAGACTCAGATACTCTGGTTTCTTTATTTTTAGATTCATCCATGTTGTTGCATGTATCAATAGATCATTCCTATTTGTTGCCGAGTAATACTCCATTATATGGAATATTCTTCCTTTTGTTTATTATATTCATCTGTTGTGGACATTTGGATTTTTTACAGTATAGCTCTATTATGTAAAAGCTTTTATGAACATTCATTTACAAGTCCTTGAATGAACATATGCTTTCATTTTTCTTGGGCACTAGGACTAGAATGTCTGGATCATATGGTAGGTTATGTTTAACTCTTAAACTGCCAAACTGTTTTCCAAATCAGTTGTATGTACCATCTTAGATTCCCACCAGCAGTGTCTGTGTATAAACTATGATTTCATTTATATAAACCCTAGAAAATGCAAACAAATGTATAGTAACAGAAAGTACATCATTGGTTACCTGGGGTGGGATAGGCAGGGGAAATAATTACAAAAGGCACAAAAGAATGTTTGGGGTTAATGGATATGTTTGCTGTCTTCATTGTGTAATGATTTCACAAGTGTGGCCATATATGTCAAAACATATCAATTTGTATACTTTAAATATGTGCAACCCATAGTACATCAACTATACTTCAGTATTAAAATAATAGGTGTTGAAATAATAGGATGTTTGTTTAATAGGATATGTTATTTAGCCTCTGAATAACTGATTGTGTCTGAAGTCTCATGAGATTTACTGGTGCACCCAGGAGTTGAGCAGACTAAGCCTAAAGCCATAGCTTTAGCTCTTCTAGCTAGCTTACCAGCTGTCATCTTGCACAACCCCATCTCTGCCTCACTTTCAGCATTGATGAAATGAGCACATCATTTCCTTCCTATTTTCGAGGGCCATTCAAGATAATGGTTAGGAAATGAGAGGTCAGGGCAAAATAATAAACTTTATAAAAAGTCAGTATGTGAACACTTGGTTTCACAGCTCTTGACTATCTTTGACAAAATGCACTTCAACAAAAAGCTGCTGTTCCATCTTGGGTTGCCCACAAAAAGACCAAAGAAGACAGGGTTTATACACAGAAAGGTATGTAATTGTACATGCCATACAAGAACACCATACAGATGACTTTTTAAAGGTCATTTTATTTATGCCTCTTCTACCCTTCATTGGCTGGAGTAATTGAGCAAACTGAACTCATTTTTCCTTCATCCTCATACCACGGTCATTTCAGTCTCTGAATTTTCATTCATGACATTCTGGAAGGCTGGCATATTCTCAACAAACCCTAACACTGGCAAGCACAATGACAAAGTTTGGAGATTTTGTGGTAAAACAAAACTGACCTGCACTCCAATTCTTGAAACCTTTGTCTAAATTCCACCTTTCCAAGGTTCAGTGCAAATCATCTTCTCCAGAAAGGACTTCCAAACTATTCTCTATGCTACAGAGCGGTTCCCATAGTGTGGTGGTTATCATATTCAACTCGTACTATTCTATTTTCAAATCTCTGCCTTGTCTGAATTATTTGTGCCTAGTCTATACCATTCCATATGACAATGTTATTTGGTTGCATTCTAGAATTGCTCCAACAATTCATCCTTTTTATTTTTACCCCAGGTGCAGTGTATTCAATTTGTAATAATGCCCATTTTTATCACTGGTTGTGCAAGAGCCCTGTTCTGTATTTTATCCCCAAACTGCACCCTCTTTATTCTGTTGCTGCTGTACCCCATGGTCTACCTCTGTCACCTTCCCCCTTTTGTAAGGATAGCCACCCAAGGGGCCTCCAACTTACCCAACAACCCTTCTAGTTCTTTTTCATAGGGTCCCTGTTTAAAGGAACGAGGCTATTACAAAAGCGAAGGTTAAGCAAAGCTTTATTTCGCACCAAGCATCAGAATTTTTCTGGCCATCAGAATTTAAATTGACGCTGCTTAATTTCTCAAGCCTGCTTTTCTAGGGTGACCCCCCCCCCCAACTCACAAGCTAACCAGGGCTAATTTGCACTTGTATTGCTTCAGGAACCTGGAAGATGAGGCCATTTTAGGGTGTTCCCATTCTTAGTTTCCACCTCTATTACTCAGGGTATGGAGGTTGAGAATTAACTGATTGGGCACCTCCCCCAACCTGGCTCACCTTTGTTTTCCAGGTGCTACTTGCCCATATTTTCCTGAAGCTGTTTTTCTGAGTAAATAGCAAGGTGGCTTAGATTTCACTTGTATGTGTTGACTATAGCCAAACTACCTGCTTATAAAAAAGGAACATGTTTTTCTTCTAGAAGTTACACTCCTCTTGACAGTAGACAGTCAAAGAATATTTGCTGATTTTCTATTGTGGCCTATGTATGTTTTCTACTGTCACGTGGCAAAAATTAAAGTGATACTACTAACAAAAAAAAGTAAAATTTGGAGCACTTGGGTGGCTCAGTTGTTAAGCATCTGCCTTCGGCTCAAGTCATGATCTCAGGGTCCTGGGATAGAGCCTGGTATTGGGCTCCAGGCTCAGTGAGGAGCCTGCTTCCTCTCCCATTCCTCCTGCTAGTGTTCCCTTTCTTGCTGTGTCTCTGCCAAATAAATCAAATCTTAAGTAAAATAAATAACTAGAGTAAAGTGTTGCCAATGGAGTCTTCCCAAGCTGAGTTTAAAGATTTTATTTATTTATTTATTTATTTATTTATTTATTTATTTATTTGACAGAGAGAGATCACAAGTAGGCAGAGAGGCAGGCAGAGAGAGGAGGAAGCAGGCTCCCTACTGAGCAGAGAACCTCGATCCCAGGACCCTGAGATCATGACCTGAGCTGAAAGCAGAGGCTTTAACCCACTGAGCCCCCAGGCACCCCCCAAGCTGAGTTTAATCCTGGTTTTACCCCTTACTAGCTCTGTAACTTTGAGGAAGTAATAGCTACTTGCTTTGAACATCTGTTTCTTCTTCTATAAAGATGAATACCACATATCTTAGTGGGTTGTATGAGGAATAAATGAATTAACTCATACAAAGCACCTCTGTACAGCAAATGGCATATGACAGGGGCATGATAATGGCTGCTATAAGCCTTATCTACTGCTTCAAATTATAGACATTTGTACCTGTGAATGCAGCTCCATTTCAGATACTTCTTTATTTGCACATTATCCCACACTCTGCTTCACATAATATTCCACATTTATGTTTACTGTAATTCTTTGTTTAGCATTCTACTAACCTAGATTTTAAGTATATATGCTAGAGTATTTTAAAATGTTTTTTTGCTGGAGGGGAGGTAGGTGGGTGGGGGGAACGGATGTCAGGGTGATGGGCATTAAGGAGGGCACGTGATGTAGTGAGCACTGGGTGGTATATGCAATTGATGAATCACTAAACTCTATTTCTGACATTAATTAAAAAGATACAAAAAAGGCTTTTTTATCCAAGAATGTAGTATGTGTTAACATCTTTATTGCAAGATTCATGGCAATTTTTTACTAATTATTACATGTTGAGAGAAAAGTTGTATCTACTGAAAGTAAAATCAAAAGTTAGTCTTCAGTGTATAAGAAGATTGCTGTTTTTCATTTCTGCCTCCAGTGGCTTAAAAAATACAAGTACTCCTTCTTCAGTCATGTTTTGTCTTCCAGGTTTTAAAGTAAGAGATATCTGCATCCTGTAACAAAGTGGTAGTAACATGAATCAGACCTTCCTTATATTCACCCTAGTTTTTTTGTTTGTTTACTTCATTTATTACAAATTCCTTCTGTTTTCAGGAGCTATATCATTATGATTAACTGTTAAGAATCCTTTTAAAACCTAAGCAAATTCTTAAATTAGAATAAAAATCATAGCCAGAATTCTAGATCTACACAAAAACATCTCTGTTGGACTTAGCATCATTATGTCCTCTCTATCAGGGACAAATATCACTGATTAGCATCTGCCCGTAGCATTTCTTAAATGCTGAAATATCTACTATTACTCTTCTGGACCAGCATATCATACCTATAATAAACACAAAGAATTGGAGCACTGGGTAGCTCAGTTGGTTAAGCCTCCAACTCTGGTTAGGATCTCAGGGTTGTAAGATTGAGTACCACACTGGGGCTCCACACTCAGCAGACACCTGCTTGAGATGCTCTCCCTCTGCACCTCCCCCTGCTCAGGTTTGCTTAGACTCTAAATAAATAAATCGTTTAAAAATAAATAAATAAATACAAATAGGTCAGGGTATTTAGAATTGAAGTATCGGACGATAACTCTAGAATGATTTGTGAGCTTCTAGTATATTTCTTAAAGAGTAAACCAAGGCAACTCAATAATCCTTAAGATGTGACATTTCATTTGCACATTTTCCACTTCTAAGAATTTCCACTAAGACAAAATAATAAGTAACACAATTCAGTGCAGCAATTGCTCTTGATCCTGAAAAATAATATACATAAAGTTCCAGACATAATGTTCGTAGCCTAAACAACAGAAGTAAATTCAAGTATTACCAATAAGTACATTTAGTTTGAGATAAGCTGTTTTGGCATTATCTTTTTTTTTTTAAAGATTTTATTTATTTGACAGAGAGATCACGAGAAGGAAGCCGATGCGGGCATCGATCCCAGGACCCTGAGATCATGACCTGAGCTGAAGGCAGAGGCTTTAACTCACTGAGCCACCCAGGTGCCCTGTATTGGCATTATCTTAACAGAAGCTTTATAAGCAAATTTCAATAAGGAGAGACACACACACACACATATATATAATAGAAAATAATGGGATAAAAAATAGGAGAAAACAGTAAAAAAAAAAAGTGAGGAACAACCTTTTTTCAGTTCATATGGTTTTGTGTAAAGAATGAAGAATATTATTTCAGAAATATTCTTGGGAAATGAAAGGATCCACAGTTTACCATCAAAAAATGATTAACAATAAGACCATGTAATAAGCAGGGGCACCTGGGTGGCTTGGTGTGTTAAACATCTGCCTTTGGCTCAGGTCATGATCTTGGGTTCTGGGATTGAGCCCCACCATCAGTGAGAACTCTGCTTCTCCCTCTCCCTCTGCCCCTCCCCTCTTCTCATGCTTTCTCTCTCAAGTAAATAAATAAAATCTTTAAGAAAAAAGAAAAGACCCTATAATACTTGATATATTAAAGGTGGTGGTAGGCAGAGAAAGGTCATCATTTTAGCAAAGATTCGATGTAATCAAATGCTTGATTTACTCAGTAATGTCTGTATTTTACAGTTAGATGATCTATAAACAAGACAAAATAATGTTATTGTAAACATTCCAGAAAGCACAACTGCTATAGTGGCACTGGATGGAGCTCCCACCTCTGGTGCTTTCTTCCCTTGAACCCCATCACTTCTGTAATATATTCTCTCTCTGCCCTATTGCTAAACTCTTTCATCTTTTTCTGTTAGCTAAATATCCTGCTATCAC
The DNA here is from genome assembly GCA_004023965.1 of Spilogale gracilis. NCBI lineage: Eukaryota > Metazoa > Chordata > Mammalia > Carnivora > Mephitidae > Spilogale > Spilogale gracilis. Next base: position 104,292 of record PITA01003262.1, read on the forward strand.
CAAAACAAAGCATTAAGAGCTAATACTTAACAAGCATAACACTCCAAGTCATGATTTAAGAGCTTTCCGTGCACTCACTCACTTACTCCCCATGACAATCCCATGACTAAGTGCATCATCAATCTCCATTTTGTTGATGAGGAGAATGACTAAAGAGAAGAACTTGCCTGAGATTGAGGAGGGATGAGGTCACAGGATAGAGCTGGGATTTCAACCTAGGGAGCCTGGCATGAGGCTCCATGCTCAACTAGGACGCTATGTCGCCTCCCAGTACGGAGCCCTTTCTTTCTCAATTCTTACCCATCACTGGGCACAATAACACTACCAGTTGTTCTCTGAGTTCCAAATTCAGACGTAAATCTTTCATGAAGCTCTACCTTTGGAACCATCCCACACTACATCCCAACATTACCAAAACACTATAAATCGTCTACATTACAACTTGGTAGGCAATGGACAGCCACCTTCAGGACTTTTCAAGCTCTGGACTTGTTTAGTGCATCATGGAAGTTTTATAACCTTTAAGTCTCTTTAAGCATTTTGGTTGTTTGCTTTTTTCACTTATTTCTGTTCACTGTCCTGCAAAACCTGGGAACAAATTAAGTGCCTAACAAACTGTGGATTGCTTAAATAGTGGTAGCTTATGCAATGATACATATGGTATGCTTCCACTGAATAATACTCTTTATATATCAAACCCTGCTAACTTATTTCTAAATGAAGTAGTCATTGAAAAAATATTTTACAATAAAAACCATCCACAGAAATGGCCTTTCTTTGCATTATCAAACCCATAATTTTTGGCTTAACTCATTACATTTTCTGTGATCTTTATACATTAAACTCTTGTGATGGTCACAGTTTTCTCAGAAATAGCTCATAATATTCCTCACTTTTCTGTAAGAATGAGGGCCAAAAGAATGAATAATCATTCTTTCGGACATGGACATTTTGGCATGTATCCTATATTCACAGTGCTTCCAGAATGAGACCAAAGGAGCCAGCACTACACAGAGAGTGTGCATGAGTTCTAAGAGTATAGTAAGTGCACTGACACAGTTAAGCACAGGGCTGAGGTACACTTCATCCTGGGGAGAAGTGGGAGGGGAGGCCAGGTATCAACCCAAGGAGACGATACCAGGTAGGAACTTGTGGTGAGAAGCACTAAAAAGACTATTTTGACCATACGCTGGTCAGTCAGGAAGTGTAGAACATAAAATGGCAATCTTTGATTTGATTTTACCATGAAGAAACCTCTTTCTTTAATACCCGTAGTAATTTATACTAAACCAACAGATATGCACGGCGGACACAATTCTTTTTATCTCTTTTGTATTTACATCATGAGGTTGGTGGAGGGTCAGTAAGAAAAGTTTTCAAGTACTAGAGAACTTCATACTTTCCTACAAGACTGATATGTATTAAGAAGTGTATAAATGGGGACGCCTGGGTGGTTTAGCCATTAAGCATCTGCCTTTGGCTCAGGTCATGATCCCAGGGTTCCGGGACAGAGCTCCAAGTCAGGCTCCCTGCTCAGTGGGAAGCCCACTTCTCCCTCTCCCACTCCCCGTACTTGTATTCCCTCCCTCTCACTGTCTCTCTCTCTGTCTCTCAAATAAAAAAATAAAATCTTTGGGGTAAAAAAAGAATTGTATAAATGTGTCTTACCAAACCATTCTTAAAGTTCTCAATTCTTCTGTTCCCTAATTTGTTGGTTAGCCACCAGGCCCAGGTTGGCATATATTGCCACAAATATGCTATTAACAAAAAAGGGTGATCCGAGATCCAAACTTCTTTCAAATCATTGGCCATGCTGATTAACATCAGCCGTGCACAACGACTGGTCGCCATCTTGTGTAACTGGACAGTATCAACGCCTACAGTCTAAGAAAATGTTAAAAAAAAAAAATGAGTGTATGCTGAGTATTTATCCAAGACATTTCACAGAATTTTTACGCCAGAAAGGACGTAGAGGTTATCTAGTGGAGTGACACTTTAAGTGGGACCTCATGCCCCTTTGTAGTCCCCACAGCCACTAATGGGTGTCTAAGAGAAATCATACACTTACCAGGCCGGCTGGTGCAGGCTTAACAAAAGATGAAGGTTCTTTGCCTTTCACCTTTAATGTATTTACTGATAACTATATGTCATTGTAGCAATAAAAGTTTTTAAACAAATTACTAATCCATTTAGCAAAAGAAGTTCTATAAGACATGGAGTCCATGGGGATAAAATGAGGAAGAAGACAAAAGCAGTTTCTGGTAATGAGCAAATCTGGTACTGCTCATCTAGTTAATCCTCTTCCAGTCTACAAATAAATAAACTGAGGCCCAGAAAGATAGTGACCCCGCTGTGCTCACACAGATCATTAGCAGTAACCAGTTCTAGAGTCCAAGTCACCTCATTCCTAGAAGAGCACTCTCATTCTGTTCTCCCTAGAGCCTCCGCACAAAATGTGAAAATATAAACGGCATCCGTAAACTTTTACATATAAGCAGAAATAGATTTACACCTCAGCAGCAATCGATCTTCACCGAGAAGAAGAAAAATTTCATGGTCTTCAGTGGGATTTTGGATGATTGAGTGAGCCTGGATTCTTCACAAGACATTTGTCATCCACTGGGTAACTCACTCTGTATAATCCATGAGCTGAGGCAAGCACAGGCCTGTCCTTAGCACAGGTGAAGCTCACCTGAAACTATCTCGAGTCGGCAAGGCTCTTCCTAAACTCCTTCACCATTGCCCCTCCTGAAAATCCCGGCAGGATTTAATGTACTAAAATTCAGCCACACAGAACCTTTCAATGTGGCTCTAACTTGTGAATTGACAGAAGCTGGGCTTCCATAATAGTGGATTACTTATAAGCAGTATCTTCTCAATTTCTTTAGCCTTTATTAAAACTGAAAGCCAAAGCATCATCAGCGAACCTTCCCAGTGTTCCTGGTGCCATGAGGTAAGTTTTGTAAATAATTCATAACATGGGAGCAGGTTAGTCTAACGTGTTGGCAAAAATTCTAAGCCCTGAGACATAGTTATACTGTATCAATATACAACTACTAAAGCATTCAAATTATTCTCTGAGACATTTTTACCTTTTGGACTTCTTCAGTTAGGGAATTCTTCACAATATTTGATTGCACGGGTCCTGGACAAATGTTAGAAATAACTATACCTGGATATGTAGCAAGTTCAACTCGGAGGCAATTAAAAAAACCCTAATAAGCAAAGAAAAAAAAAGAGAGAGAGAGAGAGAGAGAGAGAGAAAGGCAACAAATAAAATTAAATACACCTATCTCATATTTGCTATTAGCATGAAATTACTTTTCAACTTTTTATGGGGGACAAAAATGGCACATTATCAAAATATGCTTTGAAATGCCATGTAAAGGGTGGGAAATATAATTGGGCAACCTTACAAAACATTTTTAACGTAAGACTGGGAGCAATCAAGGACACACATGTTCAGGCATCTGCATCTTCTGGTAGGACAGTTCGCCCCTTTTGGCAGTGGTGGCTCATGACATCAATTTTCTTTTATGGTAGGTGCTAGACAAGTGAAAAACCATCCCTGGAGATTATTCCAGCAGACCCTCCACACACCAGGCCCCAGTGCCCCACTCCCGAAGAGGTGCGTGTTCTCTGAGAATCACTGAGGTTGGACCACTTTTATCCCTCAAAGTGGTCTAAAGAGCCAGTGCTGACACAAGAGGGAAGCAGAGGGGCTAGTGAGACTTAACGGAAATTATCAGAGAGGAAGAATTCAACGCTTTCTATTTATGTTACCATTTTAACAGACAATTCGTTTTAGCAAGTTTTTATTATTAGGGTTAGCAAGAGAGTATATGCTTACTTGATGGCTTTTGTAAAATCAAGCTAGACCCTCTAGACTTAAAGATATTGGCTATTTCTAAACCAAATAGGGAATAAACATCTACTTCCCCTCATCTCTTTTTTCTAAAGTAGGAAACGCTCCAATACTATGTAAGTATAAGCTGAGTTAACTGTTGAAAGAGTCTAAACAGCTAACTCAGAGTGTGTTCATTTATGGTCCAACATTAAACACTTACCAGCTCCCAATGCTGACGAGTAATAAACAGGGGCGGTGAGGGTCCCTGCCGTCAGAGATTAATAAAGTGCCTGACTCAGATGGACAGGAAAAAAGGCTCTGTAAATTCAAGAACTCTCATACCCTTAATCTTTTGCCTCTCCGTAGCAAGAGAGGATGAGGACACCATAATACATCCCCTTATCTGAAATCACATCTGTTCAGAGTGTGAACTTTTCAGTGATAAACAAATTTGCTCTAGAGCTTGTTGGGGATCAAGGAAGGAAAACTGGTCTCAGAAGCGTGCTTCCTGGTCCCCGGGGTTCAGCTACCGGTTTGACTAAGTAGAGTCTCAACATGCCACATTGTATCAGAGGATCAAATCCAGCAGTACAACAGTGAGTCCTGGAAGGCAGGCCCAATACCTCCAGTTGTGTTTTACTGAAAGCACCCCGCATGTCATGAGAAAGTTGGCTGCCTTCCCTCATCTGCCTGCCTGAGATCTGCCCAACTGCTCTGCAGAAGTGACTACTAACCCAACACCAAATATGGGAGATCAACAGTGTGGCGTCGGGTTCCCCACTCTGCAACTGTCTGGTGTTCACAGCAGAAAGGGGATACCCTAAAGAAACAGCTTCAGAGCTTCATGAAACTGTGAGGTCCATTCAGCTGCTGCATCTCATTATTCCAACCATGTAACATTTGACTTATAATGACCTTCAACAGCATTAATTACAAATTCTGTGTCTCCTACTGGCCTTAGGATCTAATTTGTTCCATGTTACAGTTTAATAATAGTTCTTCATATCTACTCTGAAGCCAACATGAAAACTTCATTTCTTCCCAATATTTATATCTAGGAACTTAAGCAACCCAAGTTAAGCTTTTCTCCTAGCCTTTGCCATGACTAGCTTTTCTTCTTTCAGTGAAGCCCTGGTCAATAGAGTCAAATCTAGTCCCACTAGGGATATGAAGCCCAGGGCTACTCATTTGGTGGGGAGCTCCTATTTCTGACATGCATATATATTTAGACCAGAGAAAATAAATACCAACTACAATGGGGAATGAAAAAGAAGCCACAGATATGAGAACAACAAGTACAACCTCAAGTGTGTGTGAAAGAAATGAGGTATGGATCCCAAATTTGCCACAAAGATGTGGTAGAGATGAGGATAAGGGTGGCAGGTTGACTAGACTAAACACCCCTTGAGGGTTGGGACCGTATCTTATCTTTGTGTCTCCACGTTGTAGCGCATGGCACACAACACATGTTTGCTGAATCAGGAAGATGCCTGTGAGATTCAAGTCCCTTTTAGCATTTTCTGGTTATGTCCTCTAACAAAAGTCTCCTTGGGTCATTCTTGCCGTCTCCCTTTATCATTGCCCGCATCCCATGACCTCTTGCAGAAATGGCCACATCCCCCAAACACATATTTGGATCAGCACCATCAGAGTGGAGTTTGAGCAGCCTTACCCGCAGAGCATGTTTGCTGGCACAATACCCACTAGATAGGGGTGCAGAGATGATACCCAGGAGGCTATTCACAGTCACAATCTTCCCTTGCTTCCTCTCGATCATGTGAGGCAGAACACACAATGTCAAGGACACCGTCCCTAAGTAGTTAAGCTCTATTAACTCTTTGAAGACATCCAGGCTGGTGTCCATGCACAAAGAACGCTGGGATCTTCCAGCATTGTTGACCAGAATGTCGATCTAGTTAAATAAAATCCGAAAACGCACTTTAGGGGTGACCTGTAAATGGACTGATGTAATTCTCAGGAATGGTTGGTTGTATCATTAACTTGAAAAAAAATCAATGGAATGGTAAATTTCCAGAAGTCAGCAAGAAAGAGAAAATAAAAACCAGAATTCACCTATGGAATTAATTTCCCATTGTAAGTGACTTTTTATAAGTGTCACAAAAATAAAAGCACAGTGAATTTTTACCTTCTTTTGTTCTACCCCGAGGAATTAGTACTTGTTAATGTATGGAAAGTATGGTATGGAGAAGTATGGAAAGTATGAATTTTATAGCGCCAAGACTGATCTCACTACAGGGACCCATTTACCTAAAGCCCTTTCGGTGAGAGCACAAAGATGGGAATCTCTTTCAATCTCGGAGCAAGACTTATCGATTCAAAATGGCTCCTTACTTTACCAAACTCCTGGAGAACCACTCTGGTCGCCGCTTCATGGGAACGTCTGTCAGTCAGGTCAAGCGGTAAAATGAGTATATCCTTTTCTTTTAAATTGCCATTCTCTAGATAAACACATTTACAAATTAGTACAGTAGCCATGAGAGTTCAATCAGGCTTCTTGCTACTTGCATTAAGTTTAACTCCCACCCTACAACTCAACTTGGTGGCAACAAACTCATTTCTGGTGGCTTTGTGGGGAAATTTCAGTGACCAAGAGGACTGCTGGTAATGAGACAACATCTTATCAGACAAAAAGCTGGCTGGGCCACAGGAAGTAGAATGGCTCTCTTCAACGTGAATATATACCATCTAACATTGGAACAAACTCTAAAAGAAATCAAGATTATGTCACAAGCTAAACAAAAAAACGGAAATTTTAGTGCTATTTCTTTAAAAGTACAGAGGTACGTTTGTCTTATGACAGGTACACAAAGTATAGCGGCTCTTTTACACACATTAAAAAATAAAAACAATTTATGCCTTATACTAGTTAAAAACCTTCCCCAGTCACATGACACACAGACACTTCCTCCCAGAGAAAAGGATTCCAGGAAGCAAAGGAGGAACAGGACACAATCCTGAAATTCTCTATCAAGAAATATGTGGAGTTACACTGGCCTTTCTATGACTGTTCATCAAAAGAATAAGGCTCTAATCTGGAAATACAAGTAATGCCAATTAGAAAAACAAGTAAGCAGAGAAAATAAAAGAGGCAGAAAGGTTTTATGGGCAATGTCTGAACTGTGAAACATGAACTGCTTAAGAGAAATGGAAATGCTTGCTCGCACCAGTGATCAGACAGAAGAAAGGAAAACAATCAGCCTCACTCCAGCCAAGAAATGCTGACATGGTTCATTTCTGCCAGTACAGGACTTGCAAGTCTCCACGGCTGGAAGAATAACTACCGTAAGAAGTGTCCCTGCGCAAAAGCCAAAAAGCCCTCTGAAAGCAGCATTAGCAAAGAGGCCTTGTGGACTTGGCTGCAGACTCCCCTTTTTGGGGTTGTTAATGTTTAAAGAGAGATGACCCAAAAAATGGTCTGCTTGAAATTCAAAATTATCTCAGGGCACGTGGGTGGCTCAGTCATTAAGTGTCTGCCTTTAGCTCAGGTCATGGTCCCAGGGTCCTGGGATCGAGCCCCACATCGGGCTCCCTGCTCAGCGGGGAGCCTGCTTCTCCCTCTCTCACTCCCCCTGCTCATGTTCCCTTTCTAGCTGTGTTTCTCTGTGTCAAATAAATAAATAAAATCTTAAAAAAAAAAAGAAAGAAAGAAAAGGAAAATTCAAAAGTATCTCATTTTAAGTACTAAACGTCCCATGAGAAATAATCACTATATAACTTGAGACTGCTTTGATGTGAATATAACTATATCAAAGCCAGGCCAAAAAATTAAAAATTAACATTGTTGCTCTATCTATGAATATGAATATGACCTCAAGCTGCATTTTAAAACCTGATTCCCATTCTTTCATTTTTTTGCTCTTTAATTTTTATAACAAAAATCTTATAGCATCCCACATGACTTTAATATCTGCCATATTAGCAAAATGAAGGATCCGTTCTAATTAAACTTCTATGGTTACATACATGTTCTTTTGCTAAGACAAAAATAAAAAGGTATATGGTCACTGAAAACCCATCAGCATTTGAAAGAATTGGTGGGCACTTCCTAATACTAAGAGTCAGTGCAAAAGAAAAGTAGAAAGGTACACAGAGATCAATGGAACAGAATAGAAAAACCAGAAATAAACCCACAATTACATGGCCAATTAATCTTTTGCAAAGCAGGAAAGAACACCCAATGGGAAAAAGACAGACTCTTCAACAAATGGTGTGGGGGAAAACTGGACAGCAACATGCAAAAGAATGAGACCTGGACCACTTTCTTAGACCATACACAAAAATAAATTCAAAATGGATTAAAGACCTAAATGTGAGACAGCAAACTATCAAAATCCTAGAAGGGAGGGCGCCTGGGTGGCTCAATTGGCTAAACATCCAACTCTTGATCTCAGCTCAGGTCTTAATCTCAGGGTCGCTTGAGTTCAAGCCCCATGCTAGGCTCCAGACTGGGACTACAGCCTACTTAAAAAACAAATGAACAAAAATCTTCAAAGGAAACACAGGCAGTAACTTCTCTGCCATTAGCTGTAGCAACTCTTTCCTAGCTATGTCTCCTGTGGCAAGAGAAACAAAAGCTATTGGGCCTACATCAAAATAAAAAGCTTCTGTACAGCCACGGAATCCACCAATGAAACTAAAAAGGCAACCAACTGAATGGGAGAAGATATTTGCAAATGACATATCCAGTAAAAGCCTAGTATCCAAAATACTAAACAACTTACAAAAACTCAACCCCCCAGAAATGAAGAACCCAATTTAAAAATGGGCAGAATTTGCAATGACAACGGATGGAGCTAGACTATTACACTAAGTGAAGTCAGTCAGTCAGAGAGAGACAAATACCACATGATTTCACTCATCTGCGGAATTTAAGAAACAAAACTACTTTAGTGTGTATGCTGCTAAAGCAAGTACTAGAAACAAAAGAAACAACTCTAGGGGGAAAAAGGCAAACCAAGAAGCCTACTCTTAACTACAGAGAACAAACTGATGGCTCCTAGAGGTGAGTTGATGGGAAGTAAGGATGGCAGACTTGTGATGAGCTCCAGATGTTGTATGTAAGTGCTGAATCAGTAAACTGTACACCTGAAACTAGCAATACATTGCATGTTAACTAATTGGAATTTAAGTAAAAACTTTATTTGTTTTTAAATATTTTATTTATTTGACAGAAACACAGCGACATAGGGAACACAAACAGGGTGAATGAGAAAGGAAGAAGCAGGCTTCCCACTGAACAGGGAGCCCAATGCTGGCCTTGATCCCTGGACTCCCTCTTGTCCTGAGCCAAAGGCAGACGCTTAACGACTGAGCCACCCAGGTGCTCCTAAATAAAAACTTTTTAAACAATGGCCAGAAAAACATGAACAGACATTTCTCCAAAGAAAACATTCAGACAGCCAACAGACACATGAAAAGATGCTCATCATCACTTATCATCAGGAAAATGCAAATCAAAACTACAATGTCAGAATGGCTAAAATCAACAACACAAGAAACAACACATGTTGGTAAGGATGTGGAGAAAAAGGACAGTCATGTACTGCTGGTTGAAATGTAAACTGGTAGGCTCTGTGGAAAACAGTGTGAAGGTCCCTCAAAAAGTAAAAAATAGAACTACCTTCAATCCAGTAATTGCACTACTGGATATTTACCCAAAGAATACAAAAACACTGATTCAAAGGGATACAAGCATTCCAATGTTTATAGCAACATTAGTCACACTAGCCAAGATATGAACGTGGCCCAACTGTCCACTGATTGATGAATGCATCAGGAAGATGTGGTGTATACACACAATGGAATACTGCCACAGCCATTAAAAAGAATGAAATCTTGCCATTTGCAACCACATGGATGGAGCCACGGAGTAGAATGGTTAAGTGAGACAAATCAGTCAGAGAAAGACAAATAACACATGATTTCAATATTCATATGTGGAATTTAAGAAACAAAATAAACAAGCAAAGGGAAAAAAGAGAGAGAGAGAGAAACCAGGGAACAGATTCTTAACTCAAGAGAACAAACTGATAGTTACCAGAGGGGAGGTGGCTGGGGGGGAAGGGTTGAAATAGGGGATGGGATTAAGGAGCAACTCATTCTGATGAGCACCTGGTGATGGATAGAAGTGTTGAATCGCCATACTGCACACCTGAAACCAATATCATACTGTATGCTAACTAGCTGGAAATAAAACTAAAGCTTAAAAAAAAAACAAACCAAGGTGAATTAGAAAGGCGTCAGAAAAAGAGAAGAAAAAGGCAAGGGCAGCTAACATAAGAGATGCCCAAAAGAAGATCTGAATCAGCATTTGGAGCATTTGGAACCAGAGGAGATTGCCTGGGAAAATCTCACGCTTTCCTCTAAAATTCTCAAAATTGTATTTGAATTTGGATTCTGGTTTATTTCTAGGAAGCACTGCTGCCATTTTCGATTTACTCACCAAGACACTTTCTCTTCACCCTTTCCAGCTCGTGCACTCTTCTGGCTGACAACACAAGGGAGACTCCCAGTTTAGACAGCTGGTAGGCCAGCTCCTCACCAATCCCACTCGATGCTCCAGTCACCCATATCACCATATCAGTCAGCTCCCATTCTAGTGAGAAACAAGTGGGGAGTGAGCAGGAAATAAGCTATGGATTACACCCATAAAAAAGAGTCTTAATACCACTGAATATGAAGACACAATGTATTTACATTACATATGAACATAAAATTTTCAATATCCTCTATTTATGGCATTGATTCTGGTGGTGATCTCACAGGTATACACTTACCTCAAACTCACTGAGTGGTATATATTAAATATGCACCGTTTTTTAACATGCTAATTGTACCTCAATCAAGCACTTTAAACATTTTTTTAATTTAATATCCTCAGAAACCCCTCCCACCTAATTTTTTTTTTAAGATTTTATTATTTATTTGACAGAAACACAGCCAGAGAGGGAACACAAGCAGGGGGGGTGAGAGAGGGAGAAGCAGTCTTCCTGCTGAGCAGGCAGCCTGATGTGGGACTCGATCCCGGGTCTCCAGGATCATGACCCGAGCCGAAGGCAATCGCCCAACCAACTGAGCCACCCAGGCGCCCGCACCTAATTTTTTTTTTTTAAAGCATGAATACAGGGATGCCTGGCTGGCTTAGTGGGTTAAGCCTCTGCCTTTGGCTCAGGCCATGATCCCAGGGTCCTGGGATCGAGCCCCACATTGCGCTGTCCACTCTGTTGGGAGTCGGCTTGTTGCACTGGCTCTGCCCTGCTCCTGCTTGCTCTCTCTCTCAAATAAGTAATAAAATAAAATTTTTTTAAAAGCCAGTAAACAAGGAATCACCACACATACTTCTGATTTGAGACCATAAAAATCAAAATTAGGCAATCAGTTTACTGTTTTGGTCAGATCATGCTAAAACCTGTCAGGGTAACAGCAAGAGCTCTGGCGACCACCAGGGTTCAAAATCCTGGCGCCACCGCACACAGCAAGGAAATACCCTGCTGTGAAAACTTGGTGCCTTAACCACAACTGGAAAACTGGATTAATAATAAAACTTCCCTCGCAGAATTGTTGAGAAAAATGAGTTAAAATAAGTATCCAGAGCAGAGTCTGTCATATACTCAGTGCTTAATACAATGCCAACTACTTATTGCTAAAAGTGTTTAACAAATAGGCTTTGAGGCAGCAACACAGAGAATATTCCACCCAATAATTCCTGTGTTCTAATTTCTCCAGCCAATGGCAATGGGGTTCTTAACTATAGTGGCTTAATACTTTTTATTACTTCTGGGGCACCTGAGTGGCTCAGTCGTCAAGCGTAAGCCTTCGGCTTGGGTCATGATCCCAGAGTCCCTGGACCGAGCCCAGCATCGGGCTCCCTGCTCCATGGGAAAACTGCTTCTCCCTCTCTCACTCCCCTCTCACTCCCTGCTTGTGTTCCCTCTCTAGCTGTGTTTCTCTCTGTCAAAGAAAGAAATAAAATCTTTAAAAAAAAATACTACTTCTTACATGCTTAAAGACATTACCTTAGTAGAACCCTCACAAGAAACTTACAAAATAAAAAAAGAAACTTATGAAATAAGAATTATCTTAATTTTATAAAAAAAGGAAACAAAACTGAGGATTACAGACATTAATTTACCACACAAGGCTGCAAATTCCCTTAAGGCTGGGACCCTGTCTGCCTTGTTCACTGTTCAGTGCCTAGCACAGAGACTGGAATATAGGAAGAACTCCATCAGTAACTCTTGGGTAAGCACCCCACAACCCTAGAAGCGCTGGGATATAAGCCCAGGGACATCTAGCTCCAAAGCCACCCTCTGACCACAGCCTATGGTGTCCACATTTTAAGATGATCAATCTTTTAAAACCCAACTGTTTTCTTAGCCGTTCAAGAAAATACCATTGGTCTTCAGGACAGAGCCAAAGGCAGAGGCTTAACCCACTAAGCCAGCCAGGCATCCCTGAATTAAGGTTGGAAACATCCCAAATACTACATCTAGGCTACAGTGCCTTCCTATGGTATGGAGCACTTCTATGGAAACGCACGACAGAGGACTCCACCAGAAAGAACAGAATGTACATTCGGATTGACCACTCATTGTTCCAAAGTTCTGCAATACTCAGACCACAGAGTGAATAAAACTGTAAATACTTAGTTACAAGTTGGAAGGACACTTCACAAGAGTGCAACCCCCAACCCAGTTTGAGAATTCTCTCCTCAAGCTGTTGACTCCCTTCCACTTAATTCCCTCACAGGGTGTGGAAGCTAGTTCTCTCCAAAGCACCCCCACCTTCCTTGGACTAGTCTAATCATTCAAGGGGTCAAGGATTCTTTCTTATACTGTGACCCACCTTATGCTGCGCTCGTAGCAGTGGAAGCAGTTCTGCCTTGTGGTAACAGAAAGAATAAATTAAGCTTGGCTCACACACACCGACCCCTTGTGTATTTTAAGATAGTTTACATGTCTTCCCTAAGTCCTCTCATTTCTTGCTTCTCTAAGGCTAAATAAACACCTCCAAAGCCTGTGACCTTCCCTCGGATGACATGGCTTCAGATTTCCTCACTCTTTGGCTCACACTCCTCTGCACAAACTCTAGCTGGTCAATGCTCCTACTGAAGAGAACTGGCCAGAGGAGGATCCAGGACTCCCGTGGGGTCTGGACAATGGTAGGCTCCGCCACTGGGGGGTCCCAGGGTCTGGCACAGAGGCCGACACATACAAGCAGCCATTTGGAAGGCTCCGTTATAGACTGCCACGTGTTGCTTCACACACTCCTTGCCTCCCGTGCTTGCCAAATCTTTTTGGGCAGTCACTTTAGAGTCCACTCACATGGAGGTTACTGCCAACTAAAACCCGAGTTTTCCTCTGGTGTGCTGCTGCTGGACATGTCCTACTTCGGACTAGTGCCATGGATTTTTCTGGATCTAGGTGCAGTATCTCAAGTTAGTCACCTTTCAATTTCACCATGGGAGATACATGCTTGGAAGCATGGTGGATTTTTTAGAAGGATACATAAAAGGTGGGAAAAGTTGGTTGCCTCCAGAGAGGTGTACTTGGGGTCTGGGGGCAGCTTTTCACCCTATATCCATTTGTGTCATTAAGTTTTGTAGCATGTGAGTATATTGTTTAATTTCTAAGGTGACAAAAATAATAAACCTCCGGAGAAGACAAGGAGGATTTACTTATTTATAAATAAATAAATATACATATATATGTCCTTAATAAAGCCTGCCCATCTTTCCAGTCTAAACTGCTCAGGAACCTGATAGGAACCTGAATATACCTCTATGTGCCTTTAATTTTGTTTTATTATCACCCTCTCAACCCCTCAGTAGACTTTCCAGTGGTTTTTTTCCTTAAAACTCCCCCATGAAATTTTAACACCAGATACACTGTACATCCATTTATGTGATGTACATATATGTGCTTTATACATAAAAAAAGAGCTCCAGAAAGTTTACTCTACAGTCAATGCAGGTTTAAGGATGACTAAATTTAAAAACTAGAAGCTAAATTAAAATTTAAAAGCCATTACCATTAAATTTATAACTGTATTTGCATAACAACTATTAATGTAATTTATTTACTAGATAAATGATAAGTTATCAAATTAGTATGCAAATTAGCCTATTCTAGAAGTTCATAATAATAGCAATGTAATTAAATGTATCCTAAAGTCCTTCAAAACTATTTTTCCAGCAAAAGTCAAACCCTGAAAAGATTAAATGAATTTCTTAAAAACTATTTTTGGTCAACTTTTAATTTTTGCTTGATAAGTGATAACTTTTTTTTTTAATTTTTATTTATTTACTTTGACAGAGAGAGAGAGAGAGATCACAAGCAGGCAGAGAGAGGAGGAAGCAGGCTCCCTGCGGGACAGAGAGCCCTATGCGGGCCTCCATCCCAGGACCCTGAGATCATGATCTGAGCTGAAGGCAGAGGCTTTAACCCACTAAGCCACCAATATGTAATAATAACTTTAACCAGCTGTTAGATATTAATTCAGACATTGTCAAATTTTTCCTCTTCAGCACTTGACAAAACTAATGCATTGAGTAACTTCTGCAGAATTAAATTTTTAAAAAAACTATTTTTAGGTACTCCCAAGTCCCAGTTAACACAAAAGCACTCAGGATCAAATGGATATATCCACAAAGCAGCCACAAGGCAGTCATCAGACAAGAGAAGGACTGATCCAGAGAAGGTCTGACGATCACAACCACCTATTTGCCATAGTTTTGTAGCGTTGACCCTGCTTAGGTGTTATTTTCCACCAACTCAATGTCAGCACTCCAGATAGTATCCCCAAGAAAATGCAACGAGAAAAATGAAATATTAAGGAATAAGATTTTGTGCGGTAGGGTTGAGCTTTGGAGGGACAGAAAGCACTGTACCATCTAAGATTTTGTTTGATCCTCAGGAACAAGTTTTGACACCCTTGGGAGCCATATCGCTGCCCTGCCCTCCCAGGCCCGTTTGGAAAGAAGAGTCTGTCTTCTCCACTGCCAGCTAGCACTTCCAAGTAAACTTCATCACATGCTTTCTGGGTATTTTCACACAGGAAACTAGGTCCAGGGAAACCCCACGTCTCCTAGCGCTTATGGATCCAAAGCCTAGGTCCGGGTAGGTCATTTAATGTCTCTGCACATCGGTTTCCCTATCTGGAAAATAAGGTTAATAACGCCTACTTTGTAAGAGTCACTGAAAAAGCTAGAGGTCGTGTCACATCGCTTGAGCACAAAGAATGTGCTTAGGAAACGACCAAGTTTTCACCAGGGTACAGATGAAAGTGGGAGAGGCAGAATGCCCCTCAGTATGCCAATGATGATCTCGTCCCGGGCAAAATCCAGTTCTTTCCACGGTGATACTTTCATCCCGGTACATGAGTAGGGGGGTAAATCCGAACACTCATTTTATTTCACCATTTGGGTCAACTTAAGGAAGGAGATAAACCGGGCTCCAGCTGTCAAGGAGAGGCTTCCTTACAAACTCAGGGGACGGGCACTGTTTGTCAAAGCGGTGTCCTCCGTGGACGCAGCAGCAGAACGTCTGGGAGCCCCAGTAGGAATGTCGAGTCCCGAGGGCGCCCCGCCCATTCCAGCGCCCTCCTGGATGGCCAAGCGGGCAAGTCCCCGCTGACCCCCACAAGAGACAAAGGGGCAGGACCGTCTCCCCGGCCCCGACTTTTTCCTCCCCGACAGGCAGCCCCAGGGAAGGGCGCGGAAGGTCCACGCCACCCGGAGGGATGCTGCGACAGCGGACACCGCCGCACGGAGCCCGGCCTCCCCCTCTGGTGGCGCGGCTGCCGGTCCTCACCTGGGCGTCGCCCCTGCCACTCGGCCCACAACAGGGTCAGGTCGCCATCGGCCCGCAGGAAGCGCAGCAGCTGCACCACGAGGGCGACGAGCGCGCCCAGCGCCAGCAGCCACAGCAGCAACTCCCAGCTCATCGCGGCCGCGCGAGCCCAGCTCCGCTGGAGGAACACTGACCACGTCAAAGCCGCGCAGGAGCTCACCCGGCTCTGCGCCGCGGGCTCCTCTGGGGCGGGAGAGCGGCCCGGCCCTGGCTCCACCCAGATAGTGGGCCGGCGGCTGGGGGGGCGGTCCCGGCGCGCCCAGCCCCGCACCGCCCCCCGCCCCTCCCCAGCCCCGTCCCCCGCTCCCCCAGCGCCGCCGCCGAAGGGAGCCGCGCCCTGGGCTGCGCCGAGGATTTTGGAAATCGCCCCACGCCGCGCCCGGTGTCCGGAACCCCCCCGAAACTGCCGCGCTCGCCCGCCTGCGTCTGCCCCTGAGGAAGGTTGCCGTAGGGCCAGAAGGCCTGGAGGACTTTAAGACCCCGCGGGACTGCTATTCATACAGCAACCACATGGTTTGTCCTATCAAGAACAACTCTATCAAGAACAGTTGTTTCGAGGGCATATAGTTCAAGGCTCGGGTTGTGTCAAAAGCAAGAGCACGGGGGCGCCTGGGTGGCTCAGTTGGTTGGGCGACTGCCTTGCTCAGGTCATGATCCCGGAGACCCGGGATCAAGTCCCACATCGGGCTCCCTGCTCGTCAGGAAGCCTGCTTCTCCCTCTCTCACTCCCCCTGCTTGTGTTCCCTCTCTGGCTGTGTTTCTCTCTGTCAAATAAAAAAAAACTTTAAAAAAAAAAAAAAAAAAAGAGCACAGATAGTCCGATCGCGGTTCCCACAGTCCTCATCTTTGTTTCTTTAACTAAATGAAGGGAACAAACTATTGATTTTCCACCCACGTCACGCCGTCAGTCATCCTCCATCCCCACCCAGTGAACCTGACTCTTGAGTAGCCGCCTTGGTCGATTTAGATTTGGAAAGTGGTTGCATAAGACACTTGCCTAGTTCCTGGACCGGAAAGTGCAGTTTCAGTCAAACTGTCTGTGAGCGCTAGCTCTAGGAGCAGGATTGGAGACCTGAGCCAGCTGGTGCCGCTCTTGGCAACATAAGTAAAATATTTATCTTTAGGAACCCACAAAGAATAGGGAGGTTTAAATAAGAATATACCCATAAAGGGCACAGTAGCTCGTACACAGTGATTATATTCATTCTTTTATAATTATGAGAATTGTCATTTTTAATTGTTATTTGTTTCCATTACTTCTTAGAGTCCAACTTGAAAGAGGGACTTTGTTCATAAACTTCTATATTCTGGACCTATAGAATTACCCTTGCAAGTGAAAGCAATAAGAATGTTTCAAGTGTGAGGGGCGCCTGGGTGGCTCACTTAACGAGTGAGCTGCCTTCAGCTCAGGTCATGATCCGGTGGTCGGGGGATCAAGCCCCACATCGGGCTTGTGTTCCCTCTCTGGCTGTGTTTCTGTTTGTCAAATAAATAAGTAAAATCTTAAAAAAAAAAAAAAAAGAATGTTTCAATAGTGATACATCAGGTACTGTTGTGAGATGGGTCTGATTCTTGAAGGAAGACTTACACTAGATAAACTTTGATCTTGACTGATTATTTACCTCAATTACAACTTGGTATAATATTGCTCAAGGGTTGCCCTCTTTAGTTTGTTCCCTTTGCAATATAGGTTTTTCTTTTTTCTGATGATAAATGACTTTTCAAATATGGTTCTTAAAGATACTACACTGAATCTCAGTCCGTTGATAAAATTCCAAGAGTTTCCTCTGAACCTGTTTCACTTCCATAAAATTTAAGGATTGAATTAGATTTAGTGCCCCAAACCAGACCATACCATGGATATTTACTTGGATTCTCAATCAGAAACTCCAGCTCTGGGGAAGGTGAAAGGGGAACATAGCTGTTTCTATGATACACAAAGTATAATAAAACCACAGGGTCCTTTCTCCTCGCTGGTGGTTCTTGCATTGGAAAATGAAAACAGGTTAATATATAAATTTCAACATCATGAATTTCCTTTTACCTGAATAGAAGCATAATTCATTTTGGAATTCAATTATATGATTGAAGAATCAGCCACTATGATCAGAAAAACAACTCATTATAGCAAATACTTTTGCAGTGCCTAATTGTCCTCATTTATTCTCTTCACCAGTGAGAAAAATCCAGTCAGAATCTGCTGCCTCTGGTGAAGATACGCAACAAGTTCTTGTCACAGTAGCATCCATCAGGATTGCCTCTTCCTATTTCGAGCAGAATTTATCTCAAAACTGAACCCAAAGTGTGCAAGCAGATAAAAGACAGATGAATAAAAGAAGGGGCTCAACAATCGCCAAACTGTGGAAAGAGCCAAGGTGCCCATCAACAGATGAGTGGATAAAGAAGATGTGGTACATAGATACAGTGGAATACTATGCCTCCGTCAGAAAGGATGAATATCCAACTTTTGTAGCAACATGGACTGGACTGGAAGAGATGATGCTGAGTGAAATAAGCCAAGCAGAGAAAGTCAAGTATCGCACGGTTTCACTTACTTGCGGTGCATGAGGGGTAACCTAGAGGACAGTAGGAGAAGGAAAGTAAACGGGAACTAGGGTAATCTAGGGTGGGAAATGAAACAACAGAGACTTTGGACACAGAAACAAACTGAGGGACTTGGAGGGAGGGGGGTGGAGGGATGGGAGAGCCTGGTGGTGGGTACTGGGGGCACCTATTGCATGAAGCACTGGGTGTGGGGAATGGGGAATGAATCTTGGAACACTGGAAAAAAAAATTTAAGTAACAATAAAAAAAAAAAAAAGAAGGAGCTCAGCAGAGGCCCATGGGGCATAGTAGGCAGAGCAGTGGAACCCTGACCTTTCCTGGATTTGTCCATTCAGGAAGAGACCACATTTCAACCATTTATAAAAGTCTAATAATTGTAGGGCGCCTGGGTGGCTCAGTGGGTTAAAGCCTCTGCCTTCCGCTCAGGTCGTGATCTCAGTGTCCTGGGATCGAGACCCGCATCGGGCTCTCTGCTCAGCAGGGAGCCTGCTTCCTCCTCTCTGTGCCTGCCTCTCTGCCTACTTGTAATCTCTCTCTGTCAAATAAATAAAATCTTTAAAAAAAAAAAGTCCAATAATTGTAAAAAGTAGATTTAAATATAAGCTTCGTTATTTCCATTATGAGCAGGGAAACAACTGCCAGAGTCAAGGAGGGAAGCATTCTCCGTTCAACCCCTTCTTCATTCCCATTTGGAAAGAGCATTGGCTGTTCCCTCTCCTCAAGTCTCTGCATCTTTCCATGAAGCCAGGGTGGTGCTGAAGTCAAGCAGCCATCACACAAGCCTCCACAAGGCAAGGCAATGGTCCCTCAGGACAGAGTCCTTTCACAATCACAGAAAAAGACTTACATCATATGCCATATTTCAACACCTCATAGTGTACTTCTGACAGCACACAAACTTACTCTTAGCTGACTGTTTTGACAAACAAATTTACCTCCCAAAGTAAACGGCACAGTAAAAACAGAGAATTTAATCAAAACACCACTAATTACACAAATGTCAAGATACTAGTCTTGATTTATTTCCACTAGAAATAAGCTTCAAAACATTTCATTTCTTCCTTCTGAACACTTACATGTGTTCTTATTAGGAATTTAAAAATGAGGGATTTTGGGGCACCTGGGTGGTTCAGTGGGTTAAAGCCTCCGACTCCGGCTCAGGGTCCTGGGATCAAGCCCCGCATCGGGCTCTCTGCTCAGAAGGGAGCCTGCTTCCTCCTCTCTCTCTGCCTGCCTCTCTGCCTATTTGTGATCATTCTCTCTGTCAAATAAATAAATAAAATCTTAAAAAAAAAAAAATTAGGGATTTTGATCTGCAAGCCTCCAAGGGACCCGCTTAAAGTGCGTAGAAATTAGGTCATGGTTGGGAACAATGGAGAGTCTAATGGAGAACAATTTGGTTGTTGATGCTACAGAATTTCCATCCTCTCTAATTCCTGGAATATCTTGTATGTTCTGATGTGAAAGGCTGTCCCTTGGCATAAGCCAAATATAACTAAAACAGCGATGGAAGTGCAACAGAATCTGTTCCCCTCCTCAATGTTTTACTTTCCAGTTTGCCTACCAAGCTCCCAGTTTCTTTTGTCTTGAAATGCATTGAAGAATGTTACTTGCAATAATGAAGTTTCTTTAAACAGCTCTTCCTTCTCCCTTTCCCATCCTGTTGCAAACCTCCACCCCAGCTCTCCATTCCAATCCTCCTCCAGAAAGATGTATGTGGCTCTCCAGAACCATAATCATCTCCCGCTTTTATAATTACCTCTTTTATAATTACTTCTGATGGGAATGATATCTGATATCTCTAATTATTTTCAGGGTTAATATATTATTTTTCCAATGAAACTTTAAGCTCCTTGAGTTCAAGTAGCAGAACTAATGCTTCTTTTGAAGAGTCTGCAGTACCTAGCTTAGTGGGCTAATACAACAAATCATAAGCTCACATTAAATAAAATTCTCCTTTTCTTGAAAGTTAAACCTCCTTGAAGTTCTTTTTTTTTTTTTTTTAAGATTTTACTTATTTATTTGAGAGAGGGAGAGAGAGAGAGAGAGAGAGATCACGAGCAGGGGGAAAGGTGGAGGGAGACTGTGGGACTCCATCCCAGAACCCTGGGATCATGACCTGAGCCAGAGGCAGATGCTTAACCAACTGAGCCACCCAGGCGCCCTCTCTTTGAATTTCTTAAGTTGATAGAAAAAGAGTTGCTAGATTTTAACAAATCAGTCTTCCCTGAGTGTCATTAAAATGCTTTGAATAAAATCCTAACCTAGTCCTTTTGTACAATTGGTACCCCAATTGTACATTTACATTTCAGCTGTGATAGAATGGTATCCCCTCCCTCTTTTGGTAATGGTCACTTTTTATGGTATGGGCTCAGGCCTACTCAAGATATATCAGTCAGGATGGAAGGCAGTCATATGTAAGAAAACTGTCACTTTCCATAATAAAAGCACATATAAAAATAACTTTAAAAATCCAGATCTTTAAAAAAAAAATTCAGATCCCTCATTATTGGCAATCTCTAGAAAAAAAACAAAAACAAAAGCCCTAGTGAGTAGAAACAGACTGAGGAAGTCAGGGAGAAGAATATTTCTCCTGTAGAAGAGGAAGGCATTTGTGGTTTTTGATTGGAGATAGTTATTACAACCCCTAGATACTTTCGGAAATTTGTTGGCTGTACTTTGTTTTCATAGGGCCAAGTGGCCACAGGCCGAGAGTGCTAGAGATCCAGGCAGCATATAAAGAAAGGCATACCTGACAGAGACCGGTCTGGCTCCAAAAGCACACAGTGGCCTCGTACAGAAATCTTACAGTCTGGCCGTGGTGGACACATGTCCCTTCATCTATCCCCTGCCCAAGGGAAACAGTCCTGCATTCTTCTGCATCTGTTGGCCTGCAATCATTACAGAAGCATTCGGATTGTTGTTTACTAGTCTCATATTCTGCAAGCAGACATGGTCTTGCTTGAATAATCTTGTGTCTCATATAAATTATTTCCTTATCTTCAGTAATCTTATGGGGTCCTCACTAGGAAAATTTCACTACCCTGTTGGCCACATGTAGTTCTGCATATCATTGAATTGACTGACTGTCTCTTTAGATAGTTGACTTCTGCATTATCTTGAGTCTCTTAGACATGAACATTTCACTATATGATTCTCTTCTCTCTCCCTCCGTTTCTCTCCTTCTCTATCTGTCCCTGCTCCCTTCCCTTTCATTAAATGCCTCATTTCAAACTCCCCCGTACCTATAGCAATAAATGTTCTAGTCAGTGGTGGTGGTTATTCAAATCTACACGTGATAAGATTGCATGGAACTACACACATATGCACACACACCTACACACAGACACATATATGTGAAACTGGTGAAATTTTAATAAGGTCTATGAATTGTGCTAGTAACAATTTCTTGGTTCTGTTATTGTTCTAAAAGAAGGTAAAATGTTACCAGTGGGGAACATGGAGTGAAGAGTACACAGGACCTCTCTGTACCATTTTTGCAACTTCCTATAAATCTGTAATTATTTTATTTTATTTTATTTTTTAAGATTTTATTTGTTTGTTTGACAGAGAGAAACACAGCTAGAGAGGGAACACAAGCAGGGGGAGTGAGAGAGGGAGAAGCAGAGAGCCTGATGTGGGGCTCCGTGTGGAGACTCCGGGATCAAGACCTGAGCCGAAGGCAGACGCTTAATGACTGAGCCACTCGGGCACTCCTGTAATTATTTTAAAGTAGGAATAATTTGGTATTACAAGATGCCTGCACTACCTGTGAAGCAAAATAGTGTTATTTGAAGGTAAACTTGGATGAATTATAAACGTATATTGCAAATTCTAGGGCAACCACTTAAAAAAGTTTTCAAAAAAGCATAATTGAGGGTTCCTGGGTGGCTCAGTTTGTCGAGTGGCTGCCTTCAGCTCAAGTCATGATCTCAGGGACCTAGGATGGAGCCCCACATCAGGCTCCCTGCTCAGGGGGGATCCTGCTTCTCCCTCTACCTCTGCCCTTCCCCCTCTGCTCGTGCTCTCTCTCTCAAATAAATAAATAAAATCTTTTTTAAAAAAAGTATAATTGATATGCTAAGATAGGAGAGTGTAATAGGGCTCCAGAGAAACAGAACCAATAAGTTATGGGTATGTGTATAAGAGATCTATCATAGGAATTGGCTCATACAATTATAGAGACCAAGAAATCCCAGGATCTGCCTTCAGTAAGCTGGAGAACCAGAAAAACCAGTGGTGTAATTTGCTCCAAGTCTGAAGGTTTGAGAACCCAAGGAACTGATGGTGTAAGTCACTGCCCAAGGCCAAATGCCCAAGAACCAAGAGCACTGATGTCTGAGAGCAGAAGATGGATGTCCCAGCACAAGCATAGAACAGATTTGCCCTTCTTCTGTTTTTTTGAGTGGATTGGATGATGACCATCCATAATGGTGAGGGTAACCTTCACATGATCTACTGATTCAAACCCTACTCTCTTCCAGAAGCACCCTCAGCAAGGTGTAAATTCTTCCCAATTGACCTATAGATTCAATGTAATTCCAATAAAAATTCCAGCAAGTTATTTTGTGGAAATTGGCGGGCTGAGTCTAAAGTTAATATGGAGAGGCAAAAGCCCAGAATAGACAGCACGATACTGAAGAACAAAGCTGGAGGACTGACACTGCTTGGGCTTCAAGACTTATGGTAAAGCCACAGAAATCAAGATAGTATGGCATTGAAAGAATAGACATATAGATTAATGGAACAGAATAGAGACCTTATAAATAGACCCACACAAAAATAATCAATTGATCTTTAAAGGAGCAAAGACAATATGATGGAGCAAAAAAAAAAAAAAATCTTTCCAACAGACAATATAGAACAACTGGACATTCATATGAAAAAAAAATGAATCTAGACACACACTTTATACTCTTCACAAAAATTAACTCAAAATAAATCATAGCCTAAATATAAATGTAAAGCTATAAAACTCCTATAAGATAACAAAGGACAAAGTATAAATGACCTTAAGTATACTAGTGACTTTTTAGATACAACACCAAAGGTATGATCCATGAAAGAAACGTTTGATTACCTGGAATTCACAGAAATTTAAAAAATCTGTTCTGCAAAAGCCTGGGTCAGGAGAATGAAAAGACAGGTCACAAACAAGGAGAAAGTACTATAAAAGACACATCTGATCATATAAAATATATATTGTTCATGTAAATATATACAAAAAAATAATATCACTTAGATGAAATATGCAAAGAACACTTAGAGCTCAACAAAACAAAAACGAACAGCCCAATTTAAAAATGGGCAGAAGAGCTGAACTGATATGTATGAAGAAGATATGTAAATGACAAGCATATGAAAAGATGTTCAACATCATATGTCATTAGAGAATTGCAAATTAAAACTGCAATAAGATACAACTATATACCTATTAAAATGATCAAAATCTAAAACACAAGTGATACCAAATGCAGACAAGGGTGTAGAGCAAAAGGAACACTTATTCATTACTGGGGGAATGCAAAATGAAATAGCCATTCTTGGAAGTGAGTTTGGCAATTTCTTACAGCATAGAACACACTCTTACATATGGTCCAGCAGTTATCCTCCTTGATATTTACTCAAATGAACTGAACATGTATGCCCATACAAAAACTTTTACATGGATGTTTTGTTTTGTTTTGTTTTGTTTTTTAAAGATTTTATTTATTTGACAGAGAGAAACACAGCGAGAGAGGGAACACAGGCAGGGGGAGTGAGAGAGGGAGAAGCAAGCTTCCCGCGGAGCAGGGAGCCCGATGTGGGACTCGATGTGGGTCTCCAGGATCATGACCTGAGCCGAAGGCAGTCGCTTAACCAACTGAGCCACCCAGGCGCCCCTACATGGATGTTTAGAGCAGTTTTATTCATGATTGCCAAAACTTGGGAGCAACCAAGTAGGTAGAATTCTGCCCCGAGCAGATAGAATTTTTAAGGCAGGGGTGCTGCTCCCCCTCTTTGTGCTTGTTCTCTCTCTGACAAATGCATTTTTAAAAAATCTTAAAAAAAACAAAACAAAACTGAACTACTATCTTTAACCATACACAAAAATTAACTCAAAATGAATTAAAGACTTGAATGTAAGACCTGAAATCATAAAACTCCAAGAAGAAAACAGGCAGTCAGCTCCTTGGCATGGGCCTTGGCAATGATATTTTGGATTTGACACTAGTAATAGGGTCTGTGGTGAAAGGAACGAGGCTGATACAGAAGCAAAGGTCAAGCAAAGCTTTATTTCAGGCCAAGCATCGCTTCCCAAGAGAAAGAGCAACAATGCCTAATCTCTCAGCCTAGCTTTTATAGGGCAACCCCCCAACTCACAAGCTGACCAGGGTCACATAGCTACCTGAGTTAATTTGCACTTCCATTGCTCCTGGAACCCGGAGTTTGAGGGCATTTGGATGTTCTCACCTGGCTTCAAGGATTGATGATTTATATCTCCATTGCTCCCAGGACACTCCCGGGACCGGAGGTTGGACATTAACTGATTGGGCACCTTCCCAATCTGGCTCGCCTTTGTTTGCCAGGGGCCGTTTGCCCATATTTCCTGGGGCTGTTTTTCTGAGTAAACAGCAAGGTGGCTTGGACTTCTAAATAGGTCCTTACAACTAGAAGCAAAGACAACAAAAGCAGAAATAAATGAGACTATATCAAACTAAAATTCTTTTGCACAGCAAAGAAAACCATTAACAAACAAAAGGCAACATACCAAAAGGGAAAAAGCATTTGGCAATCATATTATCTGATAAGGGGACAATATCCAAAATATATAAAGAGCTCAGACAACCCAGTAATAACAAAACAAAACAAATAATCAGATTTAAAATGGGCAGAGGATCTGAATACACATTTACAAAGACTTAGAGATGGTCACCAGGTACATGAAAAACTACAGAACATCATTAATCATCAAGGAAATACAAATCAAACCACAATGAGCCATCACCTCACATCTATTAGAATGGCTATTATCAATAAGGCCCCAAATGACAAGTGTTGATTAGGATGTAGAGAAAAGAAATCCCTTGTGCATTGTTGGTTGTATATAAGTTAGTGTAGTCAATATGGAAAACAGTATGGAGATTCCTCAAAAAAAAAAAAAACAACAAAAATAGAACTACCATATGATCCAGCAATTCCACTTCTGAGCATTTATCCAAAGGAAACGAAAACACTAACTTGAAAAGATATATGCGTTCCCATATTCACTGCAGCATTATTTGTAATAGCCAAGACTGGGAGGCCACCTATGTATCCATCGATGGGCGAATGGATCAAGAAAATGTATACATATATAATAATGGAATATTATTCGGTCATAAAAAGAATGAAATATTGCTGTTTGTGACAGTATGGATGGAACTTGAGGGCATTATGCTAAGCGAAATAAGGCAGAGGAAGACAAATACCATGTGATCATACTTATATGTGGAATCTTAAAAAAAATAAAAGCCGATTCATAGATACAGAAAACAGATTGGTGATGCCAGAGACATGGGGTGTGAGGTGGGCAAAATGAGTACAAGTAGTCAAAGGGTACAAATTTCCAGTTATGAGATAAATATCAAGTTGTAACATACAACATAGTGACTATAGGTAATAATACCATATTGTGTATTTGAAAGTTGTTAAGAGAGTAGATCTTAAAAGTTCTTATCACAAAATTTTAATGATGATGGACGTTAACTAGGCTTACTGTGTGATCATTTTGTAATATATAAAAATATCTAAACATTATGTTGTGCACTTGAAACTAACATGTCAATTTTACCTCAATTTAAAAAATATGATGACACATTTATTAAAAGAATGATATCTCCCATCTATAGTTGAGTGTCCCAAAGAGGAAATTTACACGGACTCACAAAGCAGAATGTCGGCAAGAACCTCAGCTCATCTCTCCTAATCTTTTGCCTCTACTCCCACTTGCCCACGATTGACTCCAACAGAATCCGTCGTGGAAACCTCACTGCTTGCACCCACCATTACAAGAACATCAAGTCTGGTGTCAAAGCTTCTTTCTCCAAGGTTTCCATTCAGCAGGGTAGTCGCTGATTTCCCGAAAAAGGGAGGAAAAAGTCTCCTCCCTCCCCCATGACTTAGTTATTGTTCTCTTCGTTCTGCCTCACAAAGGCTTGTTCAACTCTACCGGTTCCTACCGGCCTCAAGCCCCTTCTCTCCATAGGAAGCAAGACCAGGCTGAGGATCAGGTAGGGACAGCAGGTACCACTGACACTCAGAATCATTCTTCCCAGCACAAGCCTCATGCCAAAGTCTATAAACGAACACTGATGGGCCTGGGCCTGGGAGAGTGGGACACAGTGTCTATGCCACCTTCGTCTTGGCTCAACACTCAGAAACGTACCTTTTCAACAACCTGGGCTGAGGTAGCATAGAAACTTGGGTGTTCAGACAGCAAAGCTGATGACCATGTTTCTCCTTTGTAACAAAGACCCTTTTGCTGAATTCAGAGCATCTTAGGTAAAACTACCTATTGTCTGTCAGAGGCTTTCTTTAAAAATATAAAAAATAAAAAACAGACAAAGAACGAAAAGCAGAAACACACATAAATACAGAGAAGGAAATGATGGTTGCTCGTGGTGGGGGTGGAGGGTGACATGGGGTGTCAGAGGATGGACAAAATAGGCGAAGGCCTGGGGGCGTGGGTACAGACTTCCCATTAGGGAGATAAGTTAGGGATAAAAGGCAAAGGTTAGGGAACATAGTCAGTGATACTGTAATAGCACTGTATGGTGACAGAGGGCAGCTTCGTTTGTGGTGAGCAGAGCAAAAAGGATAGATTGATGCAATCACTGTGTTGTATACTTGGAATTAATATAACATTATGTCTTAACTATACTTCAATTTTTAAAAAATTAAGGCTTTTATTTTGTACTGAATTTTGCATCGTCTATTGTACGTGTCCATGAATAAGTCAGCACTGCCCCCTACTGGATGATCTGTGTTTGTCACTCAATGAATACCTTGGCACAAGATAATTTAAATAAGATTTTTGATATTTTTTCTTAATGTTAATGAAAAACGAATGGAAACTAGGACAATCAAGCTCTATGGATATTCCTCCATACCTAGTAATATGGTCAGATAAAAATTTCCTCAAAAAACAGCTTCGTATTCCAGTTTTAAGAACTATAAGTTTTGTTGTTTTTTTTTAAAGAGAGTGAATCTTTTTTTTTTTTAAGGTTTTATTTATTTATTTGACAGAGAGAAACACAGCTAGAGAGGGAACACAAGCAGGGGGAGTGAGAGAGGGAGAAGCAGGCTTCCCGCCGAAGCAGGAAGCCTGATGTGGGACTCCATTCTGAGTTTCCGGGATCATGACCTGAGCCGAAGGCAGTCGCTTAACCAACTGAGCCACCCAGGCGCCCCTAACAACTATAGATTTTAACACCAAAGAAAATGTTGGAGAGACAAAAAAGTAGAGGGACGAGAGAGAAAATAAACTCTCACCAGAGTAAATAGGGACCAGTTTCCTACTTTGGCAACCTCAAAAATAAACTCAAGTAAATACTTTCTTTGTGACATCGCCAGCTGCAGTTCCTCTAACGTGTACGCTAATTCTAGCTCCTGGGGTAAACTTCTTATCTTCCTGAGACAAAAATGTAAGCTGGGTTTAGTCACCTGTGATGATCAGCTCTCCTATCATGAAAATGTTATGTTCTTGTCAGAGAAGATTAAACTGGGGTTGGTTGGCAGTCAGTCGCAAAGAGTTATACCTGACATAGAAGTGGCAGTAAAGCTGACTGAATGGCGCCTGGGTGGCTCAGTGGGTTAAAGCCTCTGCCTTCGGCTCAGGTTATGATCTCAGGGTCCTGGGATCGAGGCTTGCATCAGACTCTCTGCTCGGCAGGGAGCCTGCTTCCTCCTCTCTCTCTGCCTGCCTTGTGATCTCTCTCTGTCAAAAACAAAACAAAACAAAAAAAACGACTGAAATATAGCCCAAATGTTGACTCACAGATAAGAAAAAATAAACAGTCGTTAAAGGATATTGCCTAAGCATCTGACTCTTGATCTCAGTTCAGGTCTTGATCTCAGGGTCATGAGTTCAAACCCAGCATTGGGCTCCACTTATTAAAAAAAAAAAAAAAAGATATTACTACTTGAGTAGCACTTACAAAGAAAAAAAAAACAAGAAAAACAAAAGAGGAATACCTAATGTAAATTAAACTATGTGCCATACACTACCGTGAGAAGAACACCTAGATGAATCTTAATAAGAGAAATGCAGATGCAGAATGAGCCATCATTTCTGGGTTAGAGACTCCCAACCCCCACCTCCATCTTCTCTCCCAGAGATCCTGGAAAGAACACAGGCTTTGGTGTAGACAGCCGGGATTCAAGCTGTAGCTCTGTCACTGTGTGGTTTTCAAAAGGCCTTGCTTTCCTTGTCTGTAAGGTGGAGACAATAATACATAATTCACAGAGCCTGACAAAAATGAGTGAAATAAAGCATGTAAATCATTTAACACAGTAGCTGGCATGTATTAAGTTTTCAATAAAAACATGCTTTTCTCTGTGTCTCTTCCTTCCGAACTCCCCATACCCACCCAGTTACTGGACAACCTTCAGGGGAAACACAGGACATCATTTCCAAGCAACATGTTTAAAACTCTTCCCCCCTCCCTCCTCTCTATTAACTACTGTCGCCATTATTCACCTCGTCGTCCAAGCCAGACATTTGAACATCGCCCTAGATGCCCTTCTCCTACTTACCTCCTCATGTACTTAAAACATTCCTTCTGCCTTCAACACTCAACTCAGATGTCACTTCTGAGAAGAGCCTGGAATTTTCTGCTCCTCTCAGTCTGAGTTAAGTTCTTGACCTGGTCCCATGTTTCCAAAGCACCCCATATATACCTCTATCGAAGAATTAGTTACACCCTCTTGTTTCTCTTCTGCACTGGGCTACGGGTACTTTTAGAGCAGAGATTGTGTCTTCCTCACAGTTACACCCCCAAGTTCTAGCACTGCACCTGTGGTGTGAACATGCTGAAAAACATCTGTATAATAAATGTAAACATGGATTCATGGATTAATAATATTATTGGTGGAATTTCTGAAACGCCAATCTTGCCTCTTTCTTCTACAGAGTAATAGAGTTAGGAGTCAGGTAGAGAATGCTATGTGGTCCTGCGAGCCAAAAATCAGGCTTCCTATTCTTCCCTTCGAGTTCAAATTTCTAGACCCTGGTGGCTAGGCAAGATTTGCTGAGCAGCCACCTGCGTCACACCTGTTAAACACAGAGATGAGACAGACCTGCCTCTGGAAGCCCACACTTTGACCTCCACCCAGCTGTGTTTGCTCACAGAATCAGGGGCAAAGGAAAATGTTTGCTCTTTGCAGTCAGAGCAGTTCTAAAAAGGAGAAAGTATACACTTGTCTAAGTTATATTATACCCTGCACAGGGTGCCAGGTGAGGGCTGGGGGGGGGAGGCTAAAAACCAGGACACACTCCTTTAGCCAAGGAGGGCATGTGGGTGTGTCTCTTGCATAAAGATACTATCTGCTCCTGATGCCCTGTGGTCAGGCCCTGAGGTCTGCGTCTACCCGGAGGGGGACACAGGCTCCAGGTGAAATGGGTGATCATTTCATTTTGATGAGCTAGGAGAGGAAAGGAAGAGTTCTCCCTAAGAAAGATAGATAGGGAGAAAAGAATTAGCATTAACTGAACATCTACTATGTGCTCAGACCCTGGAACACATGATTTGGATAAACCACTTCATGTCATTCAGAGGAATCTCTACAGTTGGTATCTTCAGATGAATATACTGAGAATTGGAGCCAGGAAGACCACAGAGGTGATGACACTTGGATCCAAAGCCATCGTCGCAGCACCCCTCCTTGATACTCTGTAATCTGCCAACAGAACATCCTAGTCCCAGGGACTTCTTTCCTACTCCCAGGAGCTAAAGAGCATGAAGTTGAACGACGCAGACACACCTGCCATCTCTGTGAGGTGAACTGAGGGATGCGGCCGGGGCAGTACCCAGTTTTCAGGCAGGTACACTGCGGAAGTCCATTTCAAGGCTAGAACTTGGCAAATATCTTTTCTGAGCTATGCATGAAAGTTAGACTCTTACGCAAGCTCGCGGAACTGTTTTTAGTGTGGTTTGGAAGCTTAAGTCCTGAAACAGTGCTTCTTTGACCCTCTGTGAACATGAACATGGAGTTTCTGATGGTCGGGGCACCCACGACAATCTGGTAAGTTCCAAGATAGGCTGACTAGCTGCATAAATAAGGGGCTTACAAGGCAAGCAACATAAAACGAAGGATCTATGTAAAATTTCTACATACAAGGTTTAGAAAATCTCTATTGCAGGGTTTCTCTATCTCAGCTCGATTACCTCTGTGGTCTCAATAGTCTTTGTTGTAGGGAACTGTCTGGTGCATTATAGGATCTCTATCCACAACCCACTCAATGCCTGTAAAAACATCCCACCACCAGTTCTCTGTTTACGGGCGAAGAAATGAAGAAACGTCCCCTGAGGGAACAAAATCACTCTCCATTGAAATGTTAGAATACAGTGGTCTCTGAACAATGGCTTACAACCACTTCTGTCTTCTGTAGTTTTCAAAGGCCAAGAAACTCAAGTTTCTGTGGATAAATTACTAATATGCAAACACTTGTAACATTTTAAAAAGTAAAAAAGAAAAGGGAGTTTGAGGGTTTGTTTGTGGACGATTATTTGTAATTCCCTCAAAGACTTAACACATTTAAACATCTAGGTCATTTTAATTCCTAGAAAGATTTAGCACTATTTTCTTAAGTAAAGGCTGATTGAGAATTGCTTTTCTAGCATCAAATAAAATACACTGTTCCCCAGAACAGTCTAAGATATTCTGGGCGAATTGTGTCAGGTAGTGACTCGGCGCCCACAATGGGTCTTGTCTTTGGCTGTAAACGGGAAGATGTGGGTGTGGACATAATGGAGCGATCCCCTGGTTGGAGATAATGAATGACTCGCATCCCTTGTAGAGAGGTGGACATGTCACCTTCACAGCACAGACCAAGACAATTCCCATGATGCTAAGAGAAGTCTCAGATTCCACAAAATAGTTCGAATTCACTTTTTTTCCTCCCATCCCACTATCCTCTGCTTTCAAATGAACAAAAAGTGGTTTCCCTCACAGGCTATCACGCTGATGCCCAACTGCCTCCTGGGGGATTTCAACCTCTCTTTTATATGAAAATTAGAGCTCTTATCTGATCAACATCAAAATCTCCATTCAAAGAGGAATATAGAGGCTAAATGTTACACAAAGCAGACCAAGGCTTCTGAGTTTTCTGTAAACATTATAGTGCTCCACCTGAAAGCTGAATTCTGGGGGGCCAGCTGTTTCATTCAACTGATCTTTTTCCTCATCCACATCCCCTAATACTAAAACTTTCCAAGAGAGTTTTAAACACTTGATGGTTTGTACATGGACTGGTGTGGGATGATTCAGAGTGGGGACCCTGGAGCCATGTCTGCCCCTGGATCCAATATCCCAGCTCTCCACTTACTGGCTTTGGGGACCCTTGGGACCCTTACCTCGAGGTGTGTGCCTGTTTTCTCCTCTTTCCACGGGAAATAATCAAAAATGCCTACTTTTAAGGTAGTCATGTGGAACCAATGAACTAGATTTGTAAAATGCCCAGAATGATGTCAAAGATCTAGCAAGTACTACAAAGGTATTGGTTAAACAAAATGAGAAAATGAACAAAGCCTCCTGAGGCTTCTGTCCCCTTTGGGAAGTCAAGCAATGCCCTAGGGGAAAAGTAAGAAATGGACGTTTTGTCTTTCTTACCTGCACTTCCTTCTCCCTTTTCAAGTTCCCCCAGGGTCTCAGCAGGTCACAACTGGTGATGGTCGAAAGCTTCTCCAAGGGGCCTTGGAGCTACCCAGGAATACTCTGGAAGGCTGAAAGGTCACCAGAACTTAAAGAAATGAATGTGCGTTACTGATGTGTCAGTGATGAGCTGTATCTTCAGATGGAGGCGTGGGGGGATGGCATTCAGTATGTGCCTGGTCTGCACACTCCTGAGACTTGCCCTGGGGAGAATAATGCAGACTCATACCTTTGAGTCTAAACATTAAATTAAAAAAACAAGCAGCCTCAAATTCCTGTGTTCTAGCATATGGAAATTGTGGCACTTTCTCAAAATGAGTCATCCCAAGCCCAAGTTAGAAGCAGACATAATTTCCAGATGTCCAAAATGTTTATTTTTCACTAAATAAGAAAGCAAGCATAATGGAGTGGGGTTTTTAATACCGCTTCTCTTACTAGCTGTTAATGTTTACTCGCTTCTGATTTTCCTAAGATTATCCCCTTGTCAGCTGTGGCCTAAATGCATTTAAATTGCCTTTGAATATCCCAAGCAATCCTTACTACCATGGAAACAGAAATGAGGATATGCAAGATGACTCCTCAGGGGCACAATTTGGTCCTTTAGATACTTTTGATTGGTTGCTCCCTGCTCTACAATTCTCTGAAATGCAATCATGTTAGTTGTATTTATTTGTATTATCCATGGGAACACACAATTCACCAAGTAGTGGATGGTACCATTCATCCATCAAAGCATTGCCACAGACCTTTATAATCACAGGCAGCATCAGCAAAGGCAAAGCCCTATGCGTCAGAAAGCAGGGGCAGATTGATCCAGAGGATGTAGGCATTTGCCCAATAGTCTATGACCTGCAGTTTTTGTACTCTTATTGGTAAAGCAGAAGACAGTATGGCCTACTGCCCCAGAGAATGCTGCCTAATGTCCTGGCTCTTGAAAATGTGACTTGGTGGTTGTACAATCCTGTATAAAGGGCACATAAGATAATTACAATAAGGGGCCAAAACTGAGAAATACCCCACTTATGATTCAGGTGGTAAAGAATTCATAACCTTAATAAAATACCTTTGCTCTTTATCCCGCATATGTAAAATGGCCATTTGTAGAGTGTAGAATTAGGGCTTTGGTTCAGTTTGAGGTCAAATTTACAAACTAACTACCCTTTGGATGAAAGATTAGACATAAAGAATAAGCATTTCCCTTGCCTGTTTCATCAATCCTTGATGAAGACAGGAGAAAAATGTCAAGGTCACGTCTATCTCCCTGGTTAAAATAATACCACCTGAGACACGAGTATCTCAGCCACTTGTAGGCATAATGTTCTCATGCTTCCTAAAGTAACTAGAATCATGACGTGTACAAAGGCACAAAACAAATATTGGTGTTTCAGAGTCATTGTTTCTTCCCTTTTTCTGAGTTACTTGCAATTCTCTGGGCATAAGTCAAGAGACCAGCCCCTCTTAGAATAAATGATATTGTGGCAGTGAAGGGCCGCAAAGATCAGATAGACTGAGGCTACCTGACCGTCACTCAACATAGAAGTGATTATGACATTGAGATGTTAAAGATGAAAATGTTGACAACCAAGTTTAATCTCTATAGTGTACCAAAGTTTCTATATAGCTATGGTAAATACATTAATAAATACATTCACAGATATTTCTGATAGAAATATTTCTAATATTTCTAACAGATAAAGAAGATGGAGTGATAGTTTCTGTGAATGAATATAAAATTGGTACACAGAAACTTGAAAGAAAATTCAAAGAGTACTCAGATAAATTTAAAAAAAAAAACTATTTTATAACTAGCAAAAGCAATTTGGTTAGCTAGAACTCACAGCTATGGAAGGTGAGGCAGACATAGTTCATGCTGGTGGCCACCAGCATCTTTTGAACAAACTTCTTATATTTGAGGAAGTCATCAAATTATAAATCATGCCTCTGAAGGAAAACTACAGAACTCATTTTCCCAAGTTTCTTTGCAACAGGTGTTAGGGCCTGCTTAGCCTCAAGGCCAGCAGAACAGGCTCTGAAACTCCCTGGCGACTTAGGCCTCTACATATCTAAGACCCCCTGGTGATTGATGCCCTTACAAGGCCTGTGTTTACCAAAGGAGGACAGTTAAGTCAAAAAACCATCTGTGAATCTTGCTTCCTTGCACCAAATGTGTGGGCAATTCAGGAACTGGGGAGGGGGCAAAAATGTCATCACACCCAAGGAGTAAATCACTGTGTGACTCATGCTTGCTGTTTGAAATGCATATAAACCCCGACCTACCCCTTCTCGGGGCTCCTCTGTTCCTGTGCGTACAGAGGGCCCCAGCATGCTTGGTAAATAAACCCCTTGCTGCTTGCATGAGAGCGTCTCTTGGAGTTCTTCCTTGGCGGCGGTAGCCCTCTTGACTCTAACACAGGGATGTTGACATGTAACCTACAAATGCATGCAGTTAAGAGTCTGATATGGAAGAGTGAAATAGGAGGAAGCAGATGATACACAGAATTCATTTCTTGATGGTGACAATTGCAGAGTTGCAGAGGGGGTCCAGCTCCGAGGGCAGCGGGGTTTCTGGCATCAGTTATGGCCCAGACTCAGCGGATGAGCCACAGCGCTATGTCCTGAAGACAACAAAACACAAGCTTCCCTGGAACAGCCCGATAGAGTGTTGTGTGGGTGTCCTTCACGGCTGTGGAGCCTCCAAGACTTACTCTCAGCGCCAATAAATTCCTTGGTTTGAGCCTAAGAGTCCTGATTAATGTAGTCTAGAAATATACAGAATAATGTGTACATTCCTACCTTCTTGGTGCAAATATGAACTGAAACATCACTTTGGTGAAGTATTCTGGTGTTACATATT
The DNA here is from genome assembly GCA_004023965.1 of Spilogale gracilis. Taxonomy (NCBI): domain Eukaryota; kingdom Metazoa; phylum Chordata; class Mammalia; order Carnivora; family Mephitidae; genus Spilogale; species Spilogale gracilis. The sequence continues at coordinate 139,321 of PITA01003262.1, forward strand.
AAGTTCTAGAAAAAACATTCATCTCTGACTCATTATCCCTCTTCTTCTTTTTTTTAAAGATTTATTGATTTATTTGAGAGAGAGAGAGTACACAAGTGGGGCAAAGGGCAGAGGGAGAGAGAGAATCCTCAAGCAGACACACTGCTGAGTGCTAGTCCAACATGGGGCTCAATCCCAGGACCCCAATGATGATGATCTGAGCCAAAATCAGGAGTTAGACGTTTAACCAACTGAATCACCCAGGTGCCTCTCATTAACCGTCTTCTAAGAATTTATGCTAAGAAATCTAAAGAAAGGAAAATGGCTGTATGAATGGCATGATTTAAAATTTCAAGGCATTAGAAAGAATCTGAAGGCTCTCCACCAGGGGGGAAATGAAGTCCGTAATAGTATACCCGTGGCAGTCAGTAGAACTCCAGCATTTCCACATGGTGAAGGTTTAGGATACACTTTTGTTGGAGGCAGGCTAAGAGGCTCAGAGTTACATTTAGACAGAGGACATAATTTCTTCCTTAGAATAATTATTTGGTGTTGCTTGTGGGGAATGAAGAATGGGATTGGGGGACACTAAAATCCCAGCTATCTCCTCTACACCTGAGTCTATTGACAGAAAATTGCACAGTGAATAAAATCATTACTAGGAAGCTTATGTACCAAGGTAGGGAAAAAATGCTCATGCTATCTTCTTTAGGGGATGAGCAAAAGATAAAACATAACCATGTAGTGACTATAGTTAGGTAAAAAATTGAGTAGTAAATTGAGCTGGGTCTGGCAGGAAACAGAAAAACTGTGATTTACGGAGTGGCAGAACTGTCAATAAACACTTGTTTTGTGCTGATGTCATGCAATGCAACAAATATTTTTATGCTTCACAAAATTATCTTGTGGTCAAAATAATATCCTTTCTTTGGCAAATTTTCAGGGATATGATGGCAATACAGCCACCTGCTCAGTGAAGATGACTTTGATACCTATTATCTTTGGAGTTAGACTCAATCTGGGCTTTAGGTAACCTGGCTACTTTGGAGTGCCAGGTTACACAGGACCAAAGGAAAGAGGCATCAGTATATGAAATTACCAGCCACATAGGTCTTTCCACCAGAACTTTAAAGACACATCTGCCCACGTGGAACAATGGAGACTGCTGGTAAAGGGAAACTAACAAACATTTTTGGCTTTATCTAGTAAAGTCAGAGGTATCCACACACTGCGACCCAGAAATTCCTAGGTGTTTACCCTGGCAAATCTATTGACACACTTGCAGAAAAATACATACAAGGATGTTTATAGTTGCACTATTCTTATACACCAAAAACTGAAAAGAATTCAACTGTCCATTTTTAAATTTTATTTATTTATTTATTTATTTATTTATTTATTTATTTGAGAGAGAGCAAGTGAGCACAGCGTGGGAGGGGAGGGGAGAGGGAGAGAGAAAGTCTTAAGTAGACTCTGCCCTGAACACAGAGACCAATGAGGGGTTCCATCTCACAACACGAAGATCACGACCTGAGCTGAAACCAAGAGTTGGGAGCTTAACTGACTGTGACACCCAGGTGCCCCTCAATTTAAGTGTTTGTGAACAGTAGAATGGATTTTAGAAAGGGTAAACGTATGGTGTAATCATAGAAAACTATATAACAGTGAATGTATACAAATGACTTTTAGACTCAACAAAAACTCATAAACATGACAATGAATGAAAGAAGCAAGATGGTATGACTTCACTCATAAAAGTTTAAAAGCAGACAAAATTAAATTATGCCACTTAGGGATGCTTACAAAATTGGTGAAACTGTAAAGGGAAGTGGTGCCTGCGTGGCTCAGTAGATTAAGCACCTGCCTTCAGGTTAGGTCATGATCTCACGGTCCGGGGATTGAGCCCTGTGTCAGGCTCCCCACTCAGCAGAGACCCTGCTTCTCCCTCTCGCTCGCCCTTCCCTCTGCTTGTTCTCTTTCTCTCTTTGTCAAATGAAGAAATAAAATCTTTAAAAAAATAATAAAGTAAGGAAATGATGAACTCAGATGTCAAGATGGTAGCTACCTCTGGGGAGGGAAGGGAAGAAGGAGTTTGTTTAGAAAGGGGACACTGGGGCTTCTGGCCTGGAAATGTTCCTTCTTGATTAGATGCTGTTTTGCAGATGTCCTCTTCATAATTTTGCTTTAAGTAGTAGAACATTTGTGTTTTACACTCCTTTCTTTGTCTGTGTTGTACTTTATATTTTTACAAATAAAACAGAAGAGACCCTAACATAAAGGTCAGTGTGTCAGGAGTGAGGAGTTGAAGAAATCACCTTTTCTAGAAACAGAAACCACTTTCAGGTCACTGACATAGGAGTGAAGGTAGAGAATTTAGTTGAGACCTTGATTAATGAAACCGAGCCACCTTCAGGATTTGGTTGTCTGAGGACACGGTTCAGAAGCACTACTTAATAAGTAAATGTGATCTTTTGAATTCCTCTAAGCAAGGTTTTAGACAAGTAAGAACTGCCCCTCTGAAAGGCTCCCAAGAGTGGAAGTGCGAGTTCTCTTCAGGTCCTGGAGGCTCGTGCCCTGGGAGGAGTCTTCCTTTAGCTCAGGCAGCACCTTCTCCTGCCAACAGAGAAATTGAGGTTGCAGCTTCTGGATCCGAATTTGGGCTGTCCATCACTGTCATGAAGAGTCATGAACACAGGCATGTTTATTAAACTGGTCAGTCCTCACAGGGCTTGGTGGCCCATGGAAGTTCTCTGAGATGAAGGGGAAAGAGTTTCAGGGACTGTTTAGCCTGGAAGCAGGACTCCAACAATTTTAAATGGAAACTAGAAAGAGAGTAATGAAGAATAGGGAGTTGTCACTACATTTGCCAAGACCCATGAGCCCCCCTCCCCCGACTCACTCCCTGGTTATGAACCTCTGGCCAAGAAGATAGAAGTTAAGCCTATTGAGTCTCTCTCAAACTGACTTGGAAAACAAAATACCTAGCAATTTGTTCCACTGATTGGTCAGCATGGATGGTCTGCCCCAAACCAAACATTCTACCGAGAACCAGAAGTTTGCATTGATTACTTGTGCATTTGAAGTCTATTACTTAAAACTAAAACCTAAAGATTCTCACTGGCTCTAGTTTAATCTTGTGTTCCTGGCATGCTGTCAAACTAGGGCAGAAGCAAAAAAGGTTACTCAATGCTCTTGCATTGCAGTGCTGAGCTTGACGTTCTATTGTCTAGAAAATTTACAACCGTAGGAATGGAGGTGAACTTATAGATTCTTGTCTCTTAGAAATGCAAATAATTTCTCCCTGGTGGGATGGGTAACCCCAAATAGTATAGTGTGGTCCTTTGGACATTAACTGGTTTTGAATATAACCCAGCAATCTTATGTTAGCACCATCAAAAATACCTAGTCTTTCTTTTTTTTTTTTTTTTAACAATGTTCTTTTTTTTTTTTTTTTTAAGATTTTATTTATTTGACAGAGAGAAACACAGCCAGAGAGGGAACACAAGCAGAAGCAGGGGGAGTGAGAGAGGGAGAAGCAGGCTTCCTGCCGAGCCGGAAGCCCGATGTGGGACTCGATCCTGGGTCTCCAGGATCATGACCTGAGCCAAAGGCAGTGGCTTAACCAACTGAGCCACCCAGGC